>VMDO01019308.1:0-20187 GCA_007922755.1 Pedetes capensis | reverse complement strand
TCGGTAATTCCCTGTCTATATATTACTGCAGTCGCTTCTGAATGATCTTTAGTAGAATTTTGCTGGTGTGTGATATTAATGATATTGTCTGATAGTTTGCACATTCAGTCGGATCCCCTTTTTTGGGAATAGGCACAAATATGGATCTCTTCCAGTCAGTTGGCCAAGTTTTACCTCAGTTGGTAGGGCGCTGCACTGCAGTCTCTGAGGTCCTGAGTTCAATTCCCAGCACCACAAAAATGGGAGAAGGACCTGGCAATCCACTCCCAAGGCAATCCCAAAACAGTCAGCCATTGAAAACCCTGTGAGGGTCGCTATGAGTTGGATACCGACTTGACAGCACCTAACAACAACAAAGATTTTATTTAATCCTTACAAAAATCACTTAAGTTCGATAATATTAGTTGGCATATTTTAACAATGAAGAAATTGAATGAAGAAAGAAATTGAGAGATCTGCTCAAGGTCACTCAGATTATAAATGGTGGTGTTAAAATTTGAACCTTATATAAAGACTCCATCACCTTACTTCTTTTGGAAATCACCACTGTAGTTATTTTGTATTTAAGCAGAGTTTGTAATTAATTTATATAGTGTCCTATTCATAAAGACAAATGGAAGCACTAAGAGCCAGGCGTGGTGGTGCACATCTGTAATCCCAGCATCTCAGGAGACAGAGGCAGGTGAAACACAAGTTCAAGACCAGAGGCATTCTCCATAATTTAGTGAGACCTTGTCTTAAAAATAAAAAACAAAACAAAACAACAACAACAAAACAAATGGAAGCAATAGCTCCTTCCTTCCACTGAAGTCAAGAATTCTTCTAGTTTTCTTGATATAATAAATTATGTAAAGAAAACTTATTCATTTTTGTATTGTTATTAAAAAACTGGACCCATAATTTCTTTACTGAAAAATTGACAATTTTATAAACACATGCTTTGAATATATTAAACTCATCAAATTTTCTTCTGTTTACATTTAATATAAATATTTATCAGATTGAAGTACAAATGGACACTTAGCTAGCTGGCTGTGGTCAGACAATCTATGTCACTGGCCTCCAAATCTTATTTCTATGGTGTTATTCCAAAATATTTCATCAAGGAGAAAGAGAAGACAAATCTAAAATAAAGAAAAATAGACTAAACACACCTCCAAAGAGCTTGGTAAACATCTGAGACTACAATAGTCATTTATTGCATGGTTGACTCTGAAAAACTAGGATTATTAACTGCAACTCAACAGACTGTGGTACCAGTTAAAAGAACATAGGAAGAAGGGAAACAGAACAGGAAAATAGAGAAAGGAAATAATTTACTAAGTCAACTTTTTAAATAAGAAATCATTCATATTTAACCTAATTTTGTGGTTAATAAAATTTAAGATCTAATTAAAGAAGTCAAATCATGTAATATGTCCAGACCCTGTGCTAAGAGAATTTCTCTGTTATACCTACATGATCGTAGTTTACTCCTTATGAATCCATATTGTAAGCCACTGGAATTGGACTAAAAGTGGGCATTTGACCCAAGGATAGCCACTCTATCTATTTGTACATGACTCATGTCAAGGTAAAGTGGTAAGTTTACTACTCAAATTTTGTCTCCTTCAGCAAATTGAAGAGGAGATACTGTTGGTTAGCAATAGAACTGACATTTGAAATGTAGTATATGGTTGTGTCAAGACATAGTAAGCTATAAGTAGATGAGGAGTGAGGAATAGTGCTAGGTCATACATGGAACTTTGTTTTTAGTAGTGTTCAGGGAAGGGCTTTCTAAAATGACATTTAAACGAAGATATGAAGGAGGCAGTGAGCACAGTGCCTTCCCTCCAAAAGACGATATATGCAAGTTCTAACCCCTAGAACCAGTGAATATAACTATCATTAGAAATAGAAAAGTAAAGCTCTCAGGATGAGATCATCCTGTTTTAGGCTGGGGGCTCAGTCCTGTGGCTGATGTCTTTGTAAGGAAGAAGACAGGGTGATTCAACATTCAGAGACACAGAGAAGATGAAGATGGAGGCAGAGACTGGGGTATAAAACATCACCAAGCCAAGGAATGCCAATGATTCCTGTCAGACCCCAGGTGAGGGGCTTGGTGGGAGACTCCATTGAGGAATCTGGGAGGAATCAATGTTATCAACCCTTAACTTTGGACCTCTGGCCTCCTAAACTTTGAGGAAATAAATTTCTGCTCTTTGAATCCACCCAGTTTGTGGTAATTTGTTACAGCAGCCCCAGGACACCAACACAGGAGGTAAGTGACTCATTTCTGAAGGCCTGCTTAGCAGGTTGTGCTAAGTGGGAGAGAAGTAGGTGATAGGAGATCCAGTCTGAGAATATGCATGTAAATATGATTTCTCACTTATAAGTCCAAGCTGTGGTACCCAGGGAATGTTTTGGATTTATCGGTTTTTGTTTTGCTTTGTTTTCATCATGGTGCATGGGAAGCTCCATTGAGTCTGAGTGGAGTTGTTTTGTATGGTTTTCACTAAATATGAAATTATTTTCAGCTTTGTGTATAGGTACCTCTCACCTTTAAATGGGTCACACACATAGCTGAGAAAAAGCAGAGGCACCCAGGGAATACACAGGATAAGAGAGAGTGATGACAACAGAAATCAAAGTAAGAAAATAGAAAAAGGGCTATTCTGAATCTAACTCCTACAGAACACATGGAATCATTCTCATAAATGAAGGCTGGGGTGAAAAGACTCTGAAATCAAAATGGCATCTATGAAGTGATTGTTGCTGTCAGGTGCCGGGTCAAGACATGTCCAACTCATAGTCACCCTACATAAAACAGATGAAACATTCTCCAACAATGTGCCATGCCCAGCACTATATCAGTGCTTCTCGACTATCCATAGGTTTTCCAATGGCTGATTATATATTCTTTTTGAGAGGGAGTGGGCTACTGTGTCCTTCTCCTAAGCCTATAGCACCTGGTGTTCCCAGGCGGTCTCCCATCCAAGTACTAACCAGGCCCAACCCTGCTTAGCTTCTGAGATCTGATGGGATTGGATGCCAGGGTGGTACCACTGCAGGCATGAAGTGATTATTACCACTTAAAAATGATTCCTAAACTCCCTATCTACAGGTAACATGCACACATAACTATTGCTGGGATTTCTCATGTATTGCATAAAGAAACCACATTTCTCCAAAATTCCTACCAAATGGCAGGTACTACATAATCTCATTCCTTTCTCTGTGTTTTATTCCCAATCACTCCTCTTCACTTGCTTATTTTGGTAAAAGCTCCCACCATTTATCTCCTGTTCAATTCAGTTTTTTTCTGGTTCCTCAAACACTAGCTAGAAAAGTACATGATATTTTTATCAATTTATTCTCCATTATTAGGCAATTTGTGCTGATGAGATTGGTCAAATGCTTTGAAATCTTAAGATTCCAAACATTAAGATTCCTGTTTTATAGCCTTTCCAATATAACCACCTTTCCACATTTTTATAGAAAGCAATTTTGCACCACCAAACTCCACTTAATTCTTTTTCTGTGAATCGTCCTCCTTCACAAAAGCTAAACTAACCAACATTTTTATACAGTGTATTGTGAAAAAATTAAAACCAAAACGTCAACACATTTTCTTCAAGATTACTATATGTACCCCAACTATTTGTCCCCATCTGATTTTATATTACTTTATTTTTGACGCTTCTCTTTGGAAAAAGAGATAATGACGAAAGAGAAGGAGAGAGGAAGGACAAAGGAGATAAGCCTGCACTCACTGAGAGAAAAACAGGACAAAAATAACTTCAGCTATTGTGTTCTTTCCCACCTCCACCAAAGGTGGTATGGATTCAGGCTGGGGATAATTTGTCTCCTTTGGCTTTTGATGACACTTTGCTTTACCTAAAGGGTCTGGGTAGAAGCACTATCTGCTGCAAAGGTTCCTGGGCAGAATTACAAAGTCTAAGTTAAATGAACCTGAGAATACACACATCACCATTCTTTTTTTTAGTATATTAAACAAAGTGAAAGAAAACACAGATTATTTTTTGTAGTTTCACTTCAAAATTTTTTGTAGTTTTTACCTTTTCTCTTTGCCAATATTTTCTCTAGTTTTTCTCAAGCTATTTTCCAACA
The DNA here is from genome assembly GCA_007922755.1 of Pedetes capensis. NCBI lineage: Eukaryota > Metazoa > Chordata > Mammalia > Rodentia > Pedetidae > Pedetes > Pedetes capensis. Next base: position 16,077 of record VMDO01019308.1, on the reverse strand, counting down.
TAAAATACTAAAGTACTGACACCTATTCTGAGAGAACTGAGTCTTTAATCCATCATAACAGGCCAGTGAATGCTGTTTTGTTTTTTGTTTTTTTTTACAGGTTGATCGTGTTTTGTATGATAGATTTTAAAAGTGTTCATAGCACAGTCAACTTCCTTTTTATTCTGGAGACTTGAAAATACTGTTGTTGTTGTTGTTGTTGTTGTTGTTGTTGTTAGGTGCCTTCAAGTAGGGTCTGACTCATAGCAACCCTCTGTACAAAAAAACAAAACACTACTGAACACTGTGGCATGCACACAGCCTTTTTATGTTTGAGCCTATTGTTGCAGCCACTGTGTTTCTTCTCATTTTGAGTCATGCCACATCAGCAAAAGGAGGTCCCAAGGGCTTTACTCCAATCCCATCTTTAAGTTTGACTCACTTTCAAGAGACAAATCTTCCTTAGTCATTTTTTGAATGACTTCCAGGCTCAGAAGCTCACTCTCCAGCATGATATTTGACAATGTTTCTCTGCTATTCATAGGATTCTCAATGGCTAATAATGTGGGGAGTGGCCTGATGAGTCATTGTCCCTAGTCTGGAAGCTCAGTTTAAACCTGTCCACTATGAGTGGCCCTCCTTGTATCTAAAAAACTGATGGCATTGCTTTCAGCATCATAGCAACAAGCAAGCCCTCACAGCACAACAAGCTAACAGGCAAATGGGAGGAGACATAGTTGTAGTAATTATTCCACAACCATACTCCTTTTAAAACATTAATATTATCATCAATATTTTGTCCTAGATCTAGGCAACTACCCATTTCTGGAGCACTCTCTGTGGCAAGAGCCACCACATTATCATGATGGATTAAAACAACTGCTGGGTTGTTTCCACTCTTTGGCTATTGTAAATAACGTTACTGTGAACACTGGTGTACAAATGTCTGTTTAGGTCCCTGCTTTCAATCCTTTTGAGTATGTATCTAGAAGTGAAATTGCTGGATCATGCAGTAATTCTATGTTCCCACCGTCATACATGAAGAAATTTTACTTTTTAAGTCCTGCCTCTCCCTCTCTCTCTCTCTCTCTCTCTCTCTCTCTCTTTCTCTCTCTTTGTGTGTATGCTTGCACATGCATGTGTATGTCAAGTATTTATTGCATATTTATTATCAATAAGATCCCAGGTTGATTCAAGGGCAAATAAAGCATTTTCAAACTTACATTCTTTGAATAAAAAATAATTCCAGATAATACTGAGCAGAGAATTGGTAGTCCAAAATTAAAATTTTGGGTTAATTAATTTGTATGAAAGCTTATATTGCCAATAAGTCTAAATTACTTGCACTTATTGGGATTTATAAATTTGCTTTATTCTTATGCATATTATATTTAGATCTTAAGGATATCAGAAGTTTTAATATAGTAGTTAATATTTTTTTTTTACAGTAACAGAATGCAATACTGTAACCTCTTTTAACTTGCTTAATAAGTAAAAAGACTGGGACAGACAAAACCAATAGAGTTATTACAGCCTCATATTTTTAAATGCTTACTATGTGGTGAAAAGTGGGTTTGCATTGTCTGTAAATTAGAGACTAGTATGTTCATGTTAAAAATACAGAAGCTGAGACTCAAAGATGCTGAGGAAATTTGATGAAGTTAACATAGTTACCATGTGGCAAAGCAAAGATTCGAACTCAACCTGGTCTCTCAAGTTTAGTTCTTAAACATTCCATTTCTTTTCACAGTGTTTGGCAATGCTTAAATACGAATACTTTTTATGAGAGGAAATCTTAGATCATTTTCAAGTTTCATCTTAACTCCTGGTGGTAATCAATAGTGTTCCAATTGCTTCTATACATTGTTCAGAACAACTAGAATAGGGTTACATTGCTATTATTTATCAACTTAAGGTACTATCATTTACTTCCAGGAAATCACCTACCTCTCTGGAACATTGTTCATCTATATTTGTTTAGGGCTGGAGTTTAGCTCAGTTGGTAGCATGCCGCTCCACACTCTCTAAGCACCAGGTTTAGATCCCCAGCACCACAAAAACAGAAGGATGTGGCAGGCCACTCATGAAGAAATCCCCAAAACAATCAGCCATTGAAAACCATGAGGGTGGCCATGAGTTAGACCTGACTCAACCGCACCTAACAACAACAATATCTGATTAATTCTTTTCATTTTACTATAAAGACTGACAGAAATGGAATTTGAATTCTTGATCAGTTTTAGGAATTACAGAAAGTTTAGTGAAAATCTATCTAAAAGATTTTTCTGCATATAATCTGCATAAAATCTTCCCTTTGATCTCATTTTACATAGAGTAAAATCTCACATCCATTACATGAAATCTATGGCATCTCTCAGAATTTATACCTGCCCCTCCTAACTCAATCACCATTCTATAGATTCACAGCACTCTGTGACTATTGTTCATTGGTGTTTCAGTACCTAGAAGAAACTCCCACATCAGATCACTTGAACTTGCTATCTTCTGCTTGCAATCCTCTCCTTCCTGGTATCTATATGTTCCATTCCTTAATGACTTCCAGGTTTTGATCAAAGACCACCTTCCCAGCAATCCTCTACAAAATAACACCTTTTGGTCCCACATATCTCCCTGTCACCCTGTCTTTGCCTGGCTTTATTCATCTTTACTTAGTATCATTATCATTATCACTATGTGATAACATTAGATGTTGATGCTTAAGCATATCTGTATCCTTCCATTTAAATGAGGAGCTTAATTTTTCACACTTCTGAATACTCATAATTAGGAAGAGACTGGCTCTCAATAAAGATTTGTTGTTTAAAGGAAGAAAGAGAGAAGGGAAGAGGAAGAGGGGATGAGATAGAAACTCTTTCACTGATATACAGTAAGAGACAAAAAAAATAATCTGTAGACTCAGACCACCCATGGTGTTAGAAGAGATCTTGCTCAAGTGTTATATATTTTGGATCCACGCTGTTGTCTTACCTTTAGGTTCTAAGCACTACTTAGTATTTTCTAGCAAAACTGAGTTTGAAAGACAATTTGGATGACGAGAAAAGGCCATGCAATACAAGACAAATGCAAGCAGTATGGGAGAAGAAAAAAATGAAAGCAACAGAAGTGGTACATGAAGCTGCCAGGCGGCTCTTATGAGTCTTGCTGCCTCCCCCCAACCTCAGCATGGCAGAGACAATATTGAATAATTTTTTCAAAGCTTCCATTAGACATTTTGACTACAGGGCCTTTCCCGAAATAGCAAGTGACATGAATTTCTTATTCAAATATTCATAGTGGATACAATCTAACAGGCACAATTTAAAGCATAAAGATAGCTTCTAGATATGTAACATTGCTTTTCTCCTCCAACCCCTTTATGGTACAATGATGCTGAGCTCTATATGCAGTGAGAAAAACGTGTGAGGTGTCACAAGTATTAACAGTAGCAGTTAACAAATCATGTATTAAATCATAAGTCACTGTGTTTGCAATGACACAAAAAATCTCCAATTTCTCTTCAAAATAAGAAATAATTTTTCAAAAACTAGGCTACAAAAATAACTTTTTGAGTGGCCACATTTAAAATCATCTAACCCCTCCCTTAAATATTCTTTTTAAAATGGGTTTATTTTATTGTATTATTATTATTATTAACGTACTAATTATGCATATTAATGGAGTACAATGTGATATTTCAACACATGTACACAGCATGCACTGATGAAATTAGGGTAATTAGCATTTCCCTCTGCTTATCATTTGTTCACCTGCAGCCATACAATGTGGTGTCTGATCCCATCAGATCTCGGAATCTAAGGAGGGTCCAGCCTGGCTAGTACTTGGATGAGAGACTGCCTGGGAACACCAGGTGCTGTAGGCTAGGGAGAAGGACCGGCAACCCACTCCCAAAAAACCATCAGCCATTAAAAACCCTATGAACAGCAGAGAAGAACAATAGTGTTTCGCCCGTTTTGAGTATGGTTGCTGTGAGTCGGAATCCGACAAGTTGGCATCTAACAACAACAACAATCATTTGTTCATTCTTAGAGCCTTGGATAATGGGTACCAAAACACAGTTAAAAAGACAGAGTACATTCTGGTACTCTACAACACAATAGGATGACTATACTTCCCAATAACCTATTAAACATTTTATGAAGATCTTACAATTCTAATTAAGCCAAACTGATGCCTCTGGTTCAAGAGCAGGCTCTTGTAGATGGAGCTTCAACTTAGAAGCAGCTTATGTTAAATGGTAAGCAATAACTTCCTCCATCTGGAGGGACTCCCTGTCCTCTTAAAGTGTAGATTGCCTTTTCACCAGTCTAGCCATTACTCAATGCACAGTCACACAAGCTGATGGATAGGCCAATATTCTAAAGTAACTCAAGGGCTCAGAATTCTTCCAGGTGAGCTTTATTTCTTGTAGAAGTTTTATTGTTTTGCCTTTCAAACTTAAATCTGTAAGGCAGCTAGAATCATTTCTTGTGCATTGTGTAAAGAAGAACAAATTTCATTTTTTTCCACATTAGATTTCCAAATAAGACAGAAGAATGACTAAAGAATGTGTTATTTCTACTCTTCAGTACCCCTAAGTAATATTCTAATTCTTCTGGTGTTAAGTTTGTTAACAATTTTTTCCACTTCATCTAAAATGATATTTCATTGTATGATATTCTGCTCTTTGTTTGTTGCTATAAGATCTAAAGTAATTATCCTGTCATTCTTGATAATGTTAATTTTGTTTGAGCTGTTTTCTTCATCATTCTTGATAAAGTGGTATATATTTTATAACTTCTTTGTTACTTTATTAACAGTAATGAAGATGCACTTAATCTTGCCTTCCTCCCTTCCTTCCTTTGTCCCACTCTCTTTTTCCTTTCTTCCTGCCTTCTTTCTTCCTTCCTTTCTTTCTTTTTCTTTCTTTTTTGACTCTCTTTCTTTCTTTCTTTCTCTTTCTCTTTCTTTCTTTCTTTCTCTGGTTCTAGGGGATTGAAACCAGGATGACCCACCACTGAGATGCATCCCTAGACTCTTTTTTATTGATTGCTTTGAGAAAGGGTCCCTCTAAGTTGCACAGGCTGTCTGTGGCCTTGAACTTGTGATCTTCCTGCCTCTGCCTCCTGAGTCACTAGGATTACAGATATATGGCACCACCTCCAGCCCTTTTTTTTGTTTGTTTGTTTATTGAACCCAAGATCTCATGCATGATACTGGACAAGTGCTCTACCCCTGAGTGATACTCCCAACCCCTTTATTATTTTTTATTCCTAAGAAAAGGTCTTGCTAAATTGTGTTAGCTGCCTCTGGCCTTGAACTTAAATCCTCCTGCTTCAGCCTCGAAAGTTGCTGGGATTATAGGCATGGGCCAAGGCACCTGGCTTTCTTTTTCTTTAATATCTACTCTGTAGTATCTTCTTCAAAGTGGAAATGCACAATTGGCTGTTAATCTAAATATTTAAATCTAAAAATTACCCTTAAGTGTTGTGTCCTACAAATTTTCTATGTTGTGCTTTTATTTTTATTTAATTCAAAACTATCGTGTACTTTTTCTTGTGATTTCTTTAAAGTTATTATTTATTTACAACTATATAATTTCTATATATGTTTCTATAGATAGTCCTCATTCTTTAATTTATTGCTATTACAGTATAGAACATATTCCTAAAATATCAATATTTTGAAACATACTGAGAAACATTAATGTCCCTGTGTATGTTCTCTTTTGGGGAATATTTCATGAACACTTGAAAAGAATATATATTCCAAAACTGTTGGACAAAGTGCTCTAAATATCAATTTGGCCAAGGTTAAAGTTTGTATCTTTTTTCCCTGATTCATATCTAATTATTCTATCGATTGCTAATAGAGTAATGCTAAAGTCTTCAGATATGTTTGTGTATGTCAGCTTTTCCCATGAGCTCTGCTTATTTTTTGATGTGTGTGCTTTCAATCTCTGAGATTCATTTATGCTATATATTCTCAGATTTAATCTGCACTCTTTCAACAGTTTTAGAGAGCTCCATGGGCACATCCAGTCTGGACATGATTTTAGTTCCCATTTGATTTCATATCCATCTAAAGCTGTAGAAAATGTGCAGATTAGATATAAGAATATGCAGAATATATTTAGAATTGTTATGTCTTCTTGGATAATTTATCCTTTTATCTTGATGAAATGATTAAATGATCCTCTTTCTCTCAAGTAATTTTATTTGCCCTGAAATGTATCTTGTCTAATATCAGGATAGTCACGTTAGCTTTTCAATTCTCATCATTTGCATAGTATATATTTTACTATCTTTCTACTATCTGGATATTTTTACATTAAGTGAATTCCTCATAAAGAACATATTGTTGAGGCTTGCTTTCTATATCCAATAACACAATCTCCACTTTTTAATATGAGTTTCTGTTGTATTTTTATTAAATATCATCATTAATATTGTTAATAATAATATTATTCACATATATTTAATAATTTATTTAAATTTCAGTGGTGGACTTTTAGGTATAACTCTTGGTATAATTTGATAGTTACATGAGAAATTACAAAATTCTTAACTTTTTTCAGTTGTGGGAGTTGAACCCAGGGCCTTGCACATGCTAAACAAATGCTGAACTGCACCCCCAGCTCCTTTTTTATTTTTGTCTTTTGAGATAGGGTCATTCCTAAATTGCACAAGCTGCCTCTGGTCCTGAACTTGCAATCTTTCTGTCTCAGCTTCCTGAGTAGCTGAGATTACAGGGATATGCCATGGTATTCTTATAACTGTCTACTTAGAGTTAATATTATACCACTTTATATTAAATATGAAACTTTGCAGAAATATAATTCCATTTACCTACTTCTCAGTTCTTTTTGCTTTTGTTGCCCTATTTTGTATGTTGAATCCATATATATTATAATCCCCATAATCCAACTATATCATAAAAAATTCCTCTCTTAATTATGATTTCACTTTCTACAGTTTCAGTTACCTGCAGTTAACTGAGGTCTAGAAATATCAACTGGAAAATCCAGAAACAATTCAGAAAATTTTGTGTTACAATCTTACTAGCATAATGAGCTCTATGTGCCTTCCTGCTTCATCTAGCCAGGGATATGAATCATCTCTATCTCCAGGGTATCTATAATATATACAGAACACACCCATTATTTACTTACTAGCCTTCATGGGTTTCAGATCAACTGTCACAGTATCGCAGTGCTGGTGATTAAGAAGCCCTTATTTTACTTAGTAATGGTCCCGATGTGCAAGAGTGGTGATGGTGGCAGCTCAGATATGCCAAAGAGAAGCCATAATATGCTTCCTTTAAATGAACAAGTGAAAGTTCTTGACTTAATAAGGAATGAAAAAAATTGCACTCTGAGGTTGCTATGATTCATTGTAAGGGCAAATCTCTACGTGTGAATTTGAGAATAACAGAAAAATTTGTAGTGGTTTTCCTGTCAACCCTCAAAATGCAAAAATTATGGCCACAATGAGGGATAAGTTACCTCATTAAATCTGTGTATGCATATAGGGGAAAAAACATAAAACATAGTACATATAGGGCTTGGCATTATCCCTCATTTCAAGCATTCATTTGAGATCTTGAAATGTATCATTGAACACATCTTTAAAAGTCATTTTAAAATCCTGTCTTTAATTCTAGCATCTGAGTCATCTCAAGGAATGTTTCGACTGTCTACTTTTGCTTTCTATCATGGGTTTTCCTGGGTTTTTTGTTGTTGTTTATTTCTCTTCACATGTGTAGTAGATTTGGGTTGTATATACATTGTGTGTTGTACTTGGTAAAACTCCAGATTCTGGAATCTTTCTCTAAAGAGTGCTGATTTGGCTTACTATAGATTTTACTTACTATAGATCTTGAAGTTGTGTAGGTTTAATTTTATAAATTGGTAGGGAGGGTCTGAATTTAACCTTAGTCTTAGGAAGACTGTTAAGTCCTTAGGAAATAATCTTTATTCTCATGTCATAGTCCAACTGGGGTACCAATTAAATGTCCTGCTCATTTGCAAAGAGTTAAGTATCAATTCTTGTCATTCCTGTTGTTGTTGTTGTTAGGTGCCATCAAGTTGGTATCCAACTCATAGGGACCCTATCTACAACAGGGGAAACACTATTGTCAGTGCTTCTCTGCTATTCATAGGGTTTTCAATGGCAGATTGATTTTGGGGAGTGGGTTGGCGGGTCCTTCTCCCAAGCCTACAGTATCTGGTGTTCCCAGGTGGTCTCCCATCCAAGTACTAACCAAGCCCAACCCTACTTAGCTTCCAAGATCTGACAATGATCTAATGCCACAGGGCTACGGTTGCAAGCTGTCATTTCTGTAGTGGGTAGCAATTCAAATCATAGCTTAGCATTTTCAGCCTAGGAGGTCCCCTCCCTCATATTCTTTGAAATCTCCCCAGTGCATGTATAGTTTATGTTTATCCAAAGAGGTTAGAAAAGTTTTACGCAGATGTTGGGCCTTTTTCCCATTTGTTATTGTTGTAGTTTTGTTTGTTTTGTGTTTCCCTCCTTAGTTTCCAACTGGCTGGCAGTCCTAAATTCTGACTCCAATTGCCTACAATATTAAAACTGTGACTTTTTTTGCAGAGTTTTATTCCCCTGCAACACTTACAAACACTAGTGAATTTTTATTATTGACAAATCTGAGCCACAAGATCAGGATCACCTGGCTTAGAACTAGTGCTAGGGATGAAAACGGTGCTGAACTTGGAGGCACAAGCATTCATCTCGGAGTGAATCTTACTCAGCTAAAAGCTGGCAAAGGAAGAGAATCCAGCAGCTTCTGAGCAGGACTCTTTATGGATCAATCCGTATCAATTAAACAAATAGATGGGTCATTTGTGTAATAATAAATCATTAAGTAAAACTGATCAAAAGCATGCTAACCTGATCTAAAACATTATAAAAACTTTTATGGGTGTTGGCTGCCCCTTGCACCTGATGTTATCACAAAAGAATAGCTTCTACCAACAGTCATTTTATTCTGCTATTATGAAATATTAGATGCAATGGAAAAAGAGTACATTTGCTGTTGCTGCCTTGATATTTGTCTATCTGGAGATGAATGAGTAAAAATAGTTTTATTACTTTTCATTTGAGAGCTTTAAAATCTGACAGATACTGACAGGTACTCTTAGAAAGACATGACTAGAAAGGACTATTGAAATCATGGTACTTGCTACCTTCATTTTACAGAAAGAAGCTGGAGAGTTAGAGCCTGAATCTGGTCTCCAGCCAGTGAGTGGTAGAGCTGGAGTGGAATCGAGCTCGCCTTCCTGAGCCATCATCCCATCCGTCTCAGTGCATTCGGTCTCCTTTATTGTTCACCTTGGAACTGCCTCAAACTGGTAAAACACTTTTAAATCTCTTAAAATACACGTGATTATTTTGAACATAGCCACTATTTAGTTATCTCTGAACTAAATCTCTAGAAAAAAATTCACTGGCTCTAGGGAATCACTTAACTTACCAAGGATAGTATTTTAGTCTCTAAGAATCTTTCTAAATTTAGACTGTTCCTGCAGCAATATTTCTTTAACCTGGAAACCACGCATTACAAGGTTTCCAATGACATCACTTTTAAGCAAAGGGTTTGGTAAAATAAAGATCAATAGTGACCCCCAGTGGCAAAACTTGTTAGTATCACCAAGCCATAAAAAAAAAAAAAAAAAGAAAATGAGATGCTGACTGGGACAATGTTTTCACTTATAGTACAATATAAGTGTCCAATAAGTGTACACTTGCTGATGTAAAAAGAAATAAATTTAATGACTTTCTTGTGTATTTCCATGAAACCTTTCTATAATTTTAAATAAGTGAAAAAGTTATCTAATGTGTAATTAAATCCTATTTTTCAATTTTAGTGACTTTTTTCATTTCACTATATTCTAAAAATTAATTTGAAAACTTATTAAGAAGCTATCATTTATGAATATGTTAAAGGACTTAATTACCACTTTATTTTAGTCCTACTTCATGAAAATTTATAACACAATCCACATAACTAGATTTTCAGAATGACTCATGTATTTAGTGCAAAGGAATAGCTGCAATTCTTTCATGTAAATATTTTCATGTAAATAATTCTTTCATGTAAATATTTTCATACTATAGAGGTATATGCTAAAGCTATAAAGACCCTCCAAATTCTTAAATGTTGTTGTTGTTGTTGTTGTTGTTGTTGTTGTTAGGTGTCATCAAGTCAGTATCCGACTCATAGCGACACTTAAAGGGTTTTCAATGGCTGAGTGCTTCGGGATTGCCTTGGGAGTGATTGCCAGGCCCTTCTCCCATTTTTGTGGTGCTGGGAATTGAACTTGGGGCCTCAGAGACTGCAGCACAGTGCTCTACCCACTGAGCTAAATCCCAGTTATTATACATTATAATTTCCTTCATAAAACACCATAACTGAATGTAAAATTTATTGTTTTTAAAGTTTATGGACTTTATACAACAGCTCTGTTTTTGCACTTACAACCCTGTGAAAATTAACTCTCCCTGGGACACTTGCCAAAAGAATCTTACAATTCATATTTTCATATTTTTGTAGTAAACTTGGTGGTCTTGCTCATGGCATACATGCCATTGCTGAGTTTGACAGCTTGGTCTTAAATTAGCCAGTTTCTATTTTCTAAAACGTCATTTTGTAAGATTACTTTTCCATTATTTCCATCACTAGCAATAATGAATCTGTTTTCTTTTCAGATCCATTTTCCACAGAATAAAGAAAGCTCTTTATTGCATACACGATGAATCCAAATTACTAAATCCACTAAATCCCTTTGTATACATGCTCATGGGTGCTCATTACACCAAACGCATAGCCCATAAATATCAAAGATCTTCTATATTCTATGAAAATTTGAGTCACATCTAGGATGCAATTAATTACAAACCATGTGCACAGATAGATAATTATTCTATCTGAAAAGCATACTGTTGTGAGGGTCAGTAACAAATGAGAAATCCCACCTGAGATGACTAAGATATTGTCATGGTTTCAATATAAAATGGCCCCCAAAGCTCATGTTTGAATGTTAGGTCTCCAGATGGTGGCGCTCTTTGGGGAGGTTATGGAACTTTGGGAGGTGGAACCTTGCTGAGGGAAGTCAGTCATTGAGTGCAGGCTGTAAGGTTTTTAACTGGCCCAGGTTCCCATTGGTCTATCTCCCTCTGGTCCTGTCAGTCACAATGTGAATCATGTCCCTCAGGTGGGCCCACCTTCTGTTCTACCACCATGCCATTCCCTCACTATAGACTGGATCATGAGCCAAATAAATCCCTTTTCCCATAAGTAGTTCAGTAAGGCATTTTGTCACAGCTATGTGAAAGCTAATTAATACAGGAATCAACATATCTAGAAAAGTTGCTATTGGTAATATAAATATAAACTGATTTAGGGAAAAGCAAGCTACAGCACTAGTGGAAGCTGAATGCTTAAAATTTGTGTTCTTGATGTCTGTAAGATACAGCAAAACTAACAGCCCAACTTTAATAGTTCGGGAAATAATTATAATATATAAGTATAAGTATAATATACCAACAAAGGATGGTCATAATGCAAGTGGGCTAGATTATTCATGTAATACTACTGACAATGTAAAAAGATAGATCACTACAGAAAAAAGTTTGAACTTAAATCGTAACTGGGATGCAAGGGTATATAGAAAAATAATCCCAGACAAAGACATGCAAGTAGAAGAGAAACCTTTGGTGGGAGGGTAGGCAAGGGGGGAAGAGGTGCACAAGAGGGTAAGGGGGAAGTTATCTGTGCAATGTACAATGAAACACATATATGGAAGTGACACAATGAAATGCATGTCAAAATGAAACACATTAAGTTGTACATTAAAAATTTCTAATAAAAATGAATTTTAAAAAAAGATGCAGCAAAACTATCTCTGACTTTTGACAGCCATTTGTTTACTCTGTATGGTTCATAAAGGCTCTTTAATTGTCCAAGTTATTTTGCTACATGTGGGAAGGGACAGGTCATTTGCATGAAAGGACCTATTTACAAATTGATAGAATTTTATTTTGTAAAGCTCTGGCAATCTGCTTTTGGGGGCTTTTAATTTCCAGACTTGTTTCCAACTAAATGATTTATTTATTGAGTAAAAAATCATTAAGTTCATTTCTTTTTCCTGGGATGTTAGCATAACAAAAGGGTGGATGAAATGAACTGTTGATTTAATTCTGAGAATATATTCAGAATAAATTATCTTACTTTTGATGTTCTAATTTCCTGCACAAAACCCTAAATAAGCAAGTCATAGATTACTTACAGTCAAATAGAACCAGAATACACGAATGTCTTAGTGCTCCACTTAATCTGAGACTGTAACTACTACAACATATTGAAGTGCATATATTAAATATTTATTTTGGTAACATATTAATTTACAACTTTTTATTCAGGAGCATCTCCATGCTCCACAATAATTAAAATCATATTAGTGGTCTGGACTTCCTGAAACATTCTTCTGTGTGATTAACGAAAGATTAATTACAATGTTTACATAGTTTTCTATTACCTCAATAACAAATGTAACAGTGTTGAGTAGTAATAGTAATAGCAATAGCAGCTTACATTTATCAAGCAGTATGTGCTACTCATTGTTTTAATGTCTTTAAATTTTTTATGTTGAGCTAATACAACCACAAAGGTTGTAGGAGGTACAGCGGGAAAAAAATATGCTTAATAAAGTTCTGTGACCAAGGTCACATAAGTGTTATATGACAGAGATTATGAATCCAAGGTCACAATAGACAGTAAATGGCAGAGATCATGTTTCCAAGACCACATAAGAGGTTTTGGATGAGAGAGGTCATGAGTGTAAGCAAGGTCACACAGTTGGGAAGTGGTTTTGTTACCAGGCACCAGCAAGGGTGCCTCAGCAGATCCTTGGTCTCATTAACAAATGACTTTATAAGTGGACCACAAAGAGACTCTGAGGATATTTTATTAAAGTCAGAAAAAAGAGTGTCCCAAAGTACCAGGTCAGCAGTCTAGGGATATAGACCAGCGTCAGGAGAAAGGAGAGAGAAGAGACAGAGAGAGAGAAATTACACTTTCAGACATAGAAAGTGGGCAGGTGCAGCAGTGAAGACCCACGGGAGAGCTGTGTCTGCGCTTTTGTGTCAATGGTCAGAAAGCATACGGGTCCAGCAGTGAGGCTGCAGGCGGCTCCAAAGTTTTTCATAGAATTGAGGATATCTTTGGGCAACTGCAGACTTCTACATGCTGCCCTGGACATTGCTGAGAACTGTACCCATTGCTGAGAACTGTGGGGGGCTGGACATTGACAGATGTGGACATCTGTAGACATCTGGCTCTGCAGACTGTGGGTTCGTCTGAGAACTATGGAAGCTATGGACACCTGGACACTGTGAACTCTGCGAACTCTGCATGGAGAGGTGGGACTTTGGGTGTTTTAGGTCCCTATCTCATTAAGGAGATAGATATTCCTCCCCTCTGTTTGAGCTTGTCTTCAGGCGTGTTAGATTCCTCTCACCCTCAGGCTGGTCTTCCTAAGCTACAAAACAGGGTTTTCTATTTGTTGCAGGAAGGGTCCTGGCTCAACTGAGAATCCCCCTTCCTAACATGGTTCCTTTTTCTCAAACTGGAACAAAGAAGCACCTGAATTTAGCTTCACTCAAGCATGTGAAGAGAATTCTCTAAGGTATCATCCAGAAACAAAGTGAAAGAAAGCCAGTTCCCTAAAGGATTGCCTGGAGCATAGCTATCTGCCAACTTAGAATGCTCACCTCAGATTATAACTTTAGAAAAAATACATTTTTATTTTCTCTAGGCCACTAATCTATTATTTTCTTTCTTATAGTAGTCAAGCTTGCCTTTAACTAACATAATAACTAATATAATAAATAGGCAGATGCCTTACATTCTAAATTGCTAAAGTTCTAAATAAATGCAGAGTCAATAATGGTATATTCATATATTTTAAAACTATAGGACAATAGACAGCTAGATAGAACTAGAATCCCTAGCACCGATTCCTCTCTCTACAGCACTTTTTACAGCATATCACTTCTGATATTTAGGTCCCTGGATTCTAATCAGTTTGTGTTTGTTCATATCATGGCATCATGAAATGTACCTTTCCCATCCCCTATCATATTTCTTTAAACTTTTATTTCATACTATCAGGTTAAATGAAGACTAATAAAAAATTGTGGTATTTTTTATAGGTAAGAAATTATGCCAGATCAATTTTCTACCATTGAATAACTTTCTGCTCAGAATCCATGACTAAACTGAAAGAGATTTTCTTTCTGTAATACCTATCACCCTTCAATGAATATTTAAAAAGGGATGGGTCAATTCATTGTTCATCAGAAAAGCAGCTTTCAGTAAGGAACATATTTTATAATTTATATCATGAAAAATAGTTATATATTTTCTTATTTAAAACAGTTTTATGGAAATTATTCCAATTTTGGCAATAAGTGGGCAAATCTTGAGGATGCTGATCATTATGTAAATAGTGCAGTTCCATCTTTTCTTTTCTTTTCTTTTTTTTTTTTTCTTTTCTTTTCTTTCTTTTCTTCTTTTTCCCAGTGCTAGGGATCAAACCTAGGTACTCACTAGTCAAGAGCTATACCACTGAACTACACCCTGTCTCCCAGTCCCATCTTTAAATCCACACATTTGGAAGTTATTTATTAATTGCCCCTGTATCAGGAAATTAATAAAAAAATCAGATATAATTCTTATATTCTAGAAGTTCCCAGTCTTATTGGTGAGAGAAGACTTCTTGTTGTTGTTGTCATGAAAGGCATTCATAGGAAGAAAATTCAGTACATACCTAAGCAACTTAGGAAAAATTTCCAGAACAGCAATATTTTAAATTGAGTTTTGATTGGCATAAGAAAGACTATTTGTAAAGTGGGAAGAAATAGAAATAAACAAAATTAATACAATGGGGAGACACTTAAGACAAAGAGAAGTAAGGACATCGGAATCTGGGACTGACTGTAACAAAAATGAAGATTGAAAATGTTAAGTGTTGCTAGATTATTCAAGAATTTGAAACGCAGGTCCAGGATTTGTATTTGTCACCATAGATAGTAAAAATATAATGTTTCCAAATAGTTGCTAGCTCAAAAGTTTCAGAAATATAACTGTGGCAAATGGATTGGATTAGTGAAAAATTAAAAACAAAGAAACTAGTTTCCTAGACATATGAAATACACACAGTGAAAAACCATAACAAAAATATAGAGAAACTGGAACCCTCAGGCACTGCTGGTGGGAATGTAAAATAATGAATATGCTTTGCAAAACGTTTGGCAGCTCTTCACAAGCTGAAAGAGAGTTCTCATATGACCCAGAAATCCTACTCCTAGCAGCGGACCAAAAAGAAATGAATGCTTGTGTCCATATAAAAACTTGTACATGAAAGTTCATAGCAGCACCAATCACAATAGCTAAAAGGTAGAAACAATCCATATTTCCATCACCTGATCAATAGATAAGTACAATATTATATATCCATACAATGGTATATTATTTGGCAATAAAAGGTAATGAAGTATGTGTACATGCTACACTGTTGATAAACCTGGATAACATTATGCTAGCAGCCAGAAGCCAGTTACAAAAGAGAAAATACTTTGTGATTCCATTTATATGAGATATCTAGGATATGAAATTCTATAGAGACAAAAATAAATTGATAGCTGCCTAAGGCCAGTGTGGGTGGATAGCTATTAGGTGATTAATAACAGGTTAAGGATTTCTTTGGGGAGGTGATAAAATAAATGTTATAAAATGGATTGTGATGATGGTTGCACAGCTCTGTTAAAAATTCTAGAAGCTATTGAACTATGCACTTTAAATGGGTAAAGTTTATGGTATGTTGTTGTTGTTGTTGTTAGGTGCCGTCGAGTCGGTATCCGACTCATAGCGACCCTCTGTACAACAGGGGAAACACTATTGTCAGTGCTTCTCTGCTATTCATAGGGTTTTCAATGGCAGATTGATTTTTGGGAGGGGGTTGCCAGGTCCTTCTCCCAAGCCTACAGCTTCTGGTGTTCCCAGGTGGTCTCCCATCCAGGT
>VMDO01019307.1:28738-40080 GCA_007922755.1 Pedetes capensis | reverse complement strand
AAGAAATCACTATGTAAAAAAGCGTGTTTTCAACCTTCTCAAGAGAAGGGGAAATAGGGAAAAACCAAATACCTAAAACCTATTACAAATCAGAAATTCTCATTTTACTCCTGACAACTTCTTAAAACAAAGATGTTCCATTATTTTGTTTATTTCTGTAGAAAGTTTCAAGGGAAATCTGCAGTGATTTTAAGTGATCAGAAAGCAACTCTGTCACCATGTCTTTTTTTAAAAAATAATAGTTGATGTGTCTTTTACACTTATTATTTTTCTAAACCAAGAAGTTAAAAGTATTTTCTTGCCCCTGTCTCATTAAGTCTTCTAACACCTCTGTAGGTCACTGGCATTTACTATTCTCTGCATTGCACAAACAGTGAAATTGACAGAACTGACCAGAAGAAATTCCGTGTCTCTTAACTGAAAATGTGACCACTTTGGAGACATCAGCAACTAATGGCACATCTCAAAGATGTCAGTGGCATCAGAGATAGGGTATAAAGGGGACAAAGTAAATGGCATTTCTCTACTTCCTTCACCACGCTTTTGCATATTCACTGCTTGTCTATGGAAGATGCTACTTGTTTTATCTTTTGTCATTTCAACCCATGCCCTTCATTCTTTTATTCATTTCTTTAATTTTTACAGTACTGAGGATGGAACCCAGGGGCCTTGCGCACATGAGGCAAACATTCTACCACTGAACTTTATTCCCAGCCCTCAGGCCCCTCATTCATGCATCCTTTTCTGCCTAAGTCCCCTGTATTTTGTTCTCAAAGGAATTACCCCTTCCTGCCAGAATTTCCTTGGTAGTGATGGTCTCTATGGGCATAAGATGGAAAGAAATACAATTTCCTGATTCGAGAATGATTCATTATAAAGGTTGAATGACTAAAATCCTTAATTTTCCAAGTAGACATTTTCATTTCAAAGAAAAGCTCACTAAATGAGACTTTTTGTTCACAAGGGCAATTTACTTGGCATTTTAAATTGAAACGTTGTGTATGTTTTACTGATGGTGAGCTTATCCTACAAGGTGCACATACACTTTGACTTGTCATTCCTTTAGGACCTCGGGTGCTGCCAACTAGATAGAGAATGAGTCTCACAGTCTTTACTCCTTAATTACACACTAAAAAGTCCTAGGTTTTTGGTTAAAACAAGCAGGTAGTCATTTCAACTGTGGTAACTTACAACTTTCCAGCTGCATCGTACAGGTCTGGACGTCCATTGGAAAGTTCTTCAAGTCCATGGGACAGGATAAGGTCAAGGTGAGTCTTAGCAAAGAAAAAATGGAAACCCCAGTTTAAACTTGTGAAGTCTAATTCGTGAGAAAAAGAAACCCATTTGGCATGAAGCAAAATATATTAATCAAATACTGTAATCTGAGCTCTCACTTGAGGCAGTTTTCCAAATGAAAAGTAATCATTGGTAAATTTTTAAAATATTGTAGTATTTCATCATAACCCCTTATTCTCTATTTCCCATCTTCCAGCTCTTGACTCTCTCTCCTTTCCCTTGTCCCTACCAATTGGACTAGTCTCAAGTCTACTCTAATTAATGAGATCACTGAGAAATGGTATAACATGAACAATGGGCTCTTACCCATTCTAGACATAAAGTTTAGAATTATACCCTGGATAGGTGGACCTTGCTTCAAGGACAAGAAATAATATGATAAAAAATAGTTGGTTGTGATAATTATTGATTCTCCTCCCATCAAATGAGCAAATGCTTAACTTCACAGACTTTTTACTTACTAATCTACACGGATGAGTTAACAATATATTGTAGCATTCATTCTAGAATTTTGACAATTCTGGATCAAGCTGTCCTTGATCCATCAAAATCCATTTAAGGATGGTGATTTGCAGTCTTCACCTCTCTGCCCCTACGTGCCTATTATCTTGTTGTGCTATGGGGTCTTGCTTGCTGCTGTGATGCCACCCATAGTGGACAGGTTTCAGTTGAGCTTCCAGACTAGGACAGATGAGGGAGAAGGACCCGGCAGCCCCTCCCAAAACAATAAGCCATTGAAAACCTCCTATGAATAGCAGAGAAGCACTGTCAAATATAGTGCTAGAAAATGAGCCCCACCCCAAACAGGCTGGAAAGAATTCAAAAAATGAGGGAAAAAGAGTTGCTCCTTCAAAGTAGAGTCAACCTTAAATGATGGGAATGGAGTAAAGCCCCTAGGATCTCTGTTTGCTGATGTGGCATGACTCAAAATGAGAAAAAACATAGTGACTGCAACATTGTGCTCAAATATAAAAAGATCGTGTTATGGCACAGTGTTAGGTAGTGTTTTGTTCTGTTGTACATGGGATCACTAGGAGTCGGATCCAATTTTCCGGCACCTAACAACACCACCACCTCTCTGTACCCAATAGGGGCTACTCTGATCCCTTCCTTCTTCCCTAGCTTTCCTGAACTCCAGCCAGCTCCAGCTGATTCTCCTATAATGATAGTCATTGAGCTGCCAACTATTGCCACCATTTCCCTTGCATTCCTCAAGAAGATGGTGCATACCTCTGGCGCTGCAATTTTTCTATATCTCCAAGATTCAAGGAAGGAAACGAGGATTAAGAATCATATCTACATTCTCTTTTGTGTACTGCCTAAAACTATCTCTGTACCCTAAGCAAGATATTAAATTTGCTAAATGTTTGTCTCTTCACCAAACAGATGATGAGGTAGAATATATGCTTGTTCCCATTTGACTCTAATACTAGAAGTTCACTACTCTGAATTGTGTTCATTGTGTCTCATACATCTTTTATATCCAAAGACCCCTCTGATGGTCACACTATTACCCAAACTCTTCCTTGCCTTCATGCTCATTTTCCCATTCCCCTTCCAGTTCCCTTGTCTTTACTTTCTCTGTTTCATTTTATATTCTATTCAAGTAAAAGAAAAACATAAAATTTGTGGCACACTTTTTAAGGAAAAGAAACATTTGGGATTTGAAGTGAGATTAGATAAAGAATTCATGCTGACAATCTTCAGTCATTAAAATACAATGATTGGGAAAAGCAAGACACAAAGCAGTGCAGTGTGATCACAATTATGTAAAATTATGTTTTCAGTCTTGGAAATAAACACACCACTATATTAAGAGTAGATATTTCTGGTTGGTGGAATGATTCAGTTTTTGTTTTTATATTTTATTTTTTCTGCATTTTCTGTGTTGACTACCACAGGCTATTTGAAAATGTTGATAAATGCTATTCATCAGTTTTCTCATCTTCATGTAATTAAATGTGCCTTTTTTCAAATAATAGCTGAAAGGTAAAATTATATTCAGTAGTTTTGGTTTTATAATTTTATTATTTATAACAAGTATACAGTATTTTGCCCTCATTGCTAAATGAATTCCTTATCTTTTTTTTTTTTTTTTTTTTTTTTCTGGTGCTGGCGATTGAAGCCAGAGCCTCACCCAGGCTAGGCAAATGCTCTATCATTGAGCTTAACCCTTGACACCTTCTTCTTTTTATTTACTTATTTTTTTGAGACAAGGTCTCCTTAAGTTACACAGGCCAGGCCTCAAACTAGCAATCCTCCTGTCTCCATTTCCCAAGATGCTGGGATTGCAGGTATGCACCACCATGCCAGGTTTGAATTAGCTGTCTTCTGTGTACTGTTCTGAAAACTCAACCACCATAATTCTAAGGAAAGAAAATGTTTTTGAGTCTAGGCAAATATTTTAAGTCTAGGCAATAGACTTAAAATAACACTTTAGAAAGTAAAAGGAATATTTGTCAATGATGGAGTTCATTTATGGTCATAGGTATAAATATCAACACAAATTTTTGGATATCTAGTTATTTTTCCTCAGCACAAAGACTAATTTTTTTGGAAAACACAATTTTGCTGATATTAAAGTCATGAGCTCTTTAAAATAAGGGCAAAGTAAAAGAATCCAAATAAAAATTTCTGGCAAAAAATCCTGATACTTTTGTAAGGGGAAGGAAATCTCAAAAGGATCTACAGGCTTAAAAGTTTTATTACCATAATGAGAACCTAGTTTTTTGTTTCTATTTTTTAAAGAGGAAATATTTCCATATACAAAGATACATTCCTCCAAAACCTGGCTATTGTTAAGTAGTACTGTAAAAGGAGGACTCGGCAACCCACTCCCAAAAATCAATCCGCCATTGAAAACCCTATGAACAGCAGAGAAGCACCGACAATAGTGTTTTGCCTGTTGTACATAGGGTCGCTGAGTCAGAAACTGACTCGACAGCACCTAACAACAACAACAAAAACAACAACTGCAAAAGGGTGCAAAACCTCAATTTGACAGAAGGAAAAATTTTTCTATGAGATATTTTGCACAGTGTGATGAATTCAATAAATAATGTATTATACATTTCAAAATTGCTGAGAGTAAATTTTAAGTTTTCTCGGTACAAAAATAAGTATTTGAAGTGATGAATAAATTAATTGGCTGCACTTGATTATTCCACATTGTATTCCTAAATCATGTCACTTTGTACTCTGCAAAATACATATAACTATAACTTGTCAGTTTACAAATCAAAAAATAAAAAGTAAAATATATTCAGCATATGAAAATAATCAGATGGTATGTGGATCACTTAAGTGAATCAAAACCAGAAAACCTGGAAATTTCATTATAATTTTGATAACTTTACCTTTGAGAAATTAGAAAATAGTGATAGTGGAAATGAACACAACTTAAAAGAATATGCAGCATGGAATTCAATTTGCTATTGGAAATGATCCAATTTTAATATTCCTGATCGTAGCCTTGCTGAATTTGATTCTTTTGTAGAGTGAACTTTTCACAATTATTCAGGGAGCAGAGGCCTCACAATACAATTATTCCTGCCTTTGTGACAGATCTAACAACTCTACAGGGACTTGGAATTTTAGGGGTAAAACCCATTAACACCGTGGAAGATTCCCTGAGAAAAGTTCTCAGCAAGCATGGAACCATCTTTGAATCTTGTCTCAGCTGAAAACTCATTGGGTGATTTTTCTTCCTTATTTGTTTTCCCACTTTCCTTTCTAGATACGTTTTGCATTTGTATGTTAATGGGTGTCAAAAACAAAGAGAAGAGTCAACAGTCCTGCGGGTTGTTAAATCATGTCATCAGCTGAGCAAATGGGAAGAGACTGTAAAATCTAATCAGTCCTGTCTGAACTGCAGAGTCCAAAATTTATGATGTCTGGTTTACCATGCATCCGAAGACCTAAAATCTACCTTTCCCCTTTAGTTATTTTTTACTTTTTCTATTTTTCCTTTGAAATATCCATAAAATAAGGTAGAAATACACAAATCTAGAGTTTGATGACTTTTTACATCTATATTCATCTGTATAATAACCACTCAGGTCCAGATTTTTATTTCCTTGTGCACTCAGTCCAGAACCTTCCAAAGTAACTACCACCTCATCTTTTTTAATGGATTCTTTGTGACATTTAACTAAATGTTATTTTCCACAGAGCTACAGAAAATTTCAACAAATAAAACTGATGTGTACAGCAATATACTAAAATGTGATCAGTTTTTGGTGGATCTTGATAGAGTATGCCAGGCAGGAAGAAAGGGAATAATAGGGCCCTCTGTAGCCATCTGCTTCCCATCCACCTTTTGTGACATGAATATCAATGTGAGCTTCCTCTAAGACTAATGATTTGATCTGGTAGTCAGTCCTTCCCTGACAGATAATAACCTTCACAAATAATAGGATTGCTGGTAGATAATACCTTCTTACAAAAGGCCTAATCTGTAGCCAGTACCACCTCTTACAAGTGGCCTGGTTGTAACCAGAGCTCACTTTACATATGAAGACCACAGGTGCCTCCATGTCCAGGCTAGGAAAGGGGATCCTCATTTGAGGCAGGGCCTCTCCTATGATAAACAGGAAGATCTGTTTTACAGTCCAAGAAGGCCAGGCTAAGCCAAAGGATGAGAGAAATATGGCAACATGAAAATAAGATAAAAAATAGGGGAGGGATATCTGTTCCCTTCATGAGACAGGGAGCTCTCAACAATGTCTACAGTCCTCAATAATGTTCAGAGCAATTTGCAGAAGCCCGCAGAAGTCTGCAGTTGTTCACAGAAGGCCACAGTTGTTCACAGATGTTCCAAGATGCCCATAGACTTGTCTTGGACATACAGGCTTCCTCTCTTTCTTTATCTTTCCCTTGTCTTCTCCTCACACTGGCCTAAATCCACAACCCCAAGTCTGTTTTGCCCAGATCTCAGGGCACTCTCCTCTTTTCCAACTCTAAATAAATTATCCTCTAAATTCCCTTCGGGATTCATTTCTAAATTCTTTTACAAACGTGGTGAAGGACCGAGGTTTGCTGCCAGCTTCCCAGATCCCTCCCTGGTGCCACTGGAATACTGGACCCCCAGACCTGCGTTTCCCTGGTAACAGATCTCACAGAATTAAGTATTTTAATTGAAAAACCAGTATTCTTCCAAATTTGCCTGGAAACTCAGACGTTTCCTTGGCACACACTGCCTATAGCATGTCAAATTTGTTTTCTTCTTCCCCATGATCTGAAATATGAAGACCATTGCACCTGAAGGCAGTGAGCTGAAGTTGCCCCTCTTCCTTTTCATTTTTGTTAAAGAACTCATTTCCTGAAGCATTATTGCTCATTCTCCCACTGTCAACGCAGCTGACATACGTGCATTCAGGGCACTCCATTCCTTTCTGCACAAGGAAAGGAATAAAGTTCCTTTTCAGAGGCCCTGCTTCTTTATTGAAAGTAAGAAGGCTAAGCAGGCATTTTGATTTTAAAGGCAAAGGACAGAACAAAGCACAGAGAATCTGTTTCTCCAAATCTTACCTTCCTGCTTTTCCCTTCCTTCTCTCCTATTCAGTTTACCTTGTGCATAAAACCAGCTCTTGTGTTTATATATCACTTAAAGCTTAAATTATTGATAGTTGCTGACATTGTAAATAGTTTCAGTTATCTTTACAATGTTCTAAGTCAAATATATATTTTTGATTGTTTTCACTTTTTCTCCAGTAATCTTATCTTATTAGTAATTTTTTAGTGTACAACTTAATGGGTCTCATTATGACATTTGAATACATGCATAGTATTGTCCATTGCTCATGTTTACCTCCTCCTTTACCCTTTCATGACCCCCTCCCCCAATCACGCCCTCCCCACCAATGGTCTCCCTTCTACTTACGTGTCTTTTTTATGAGTCTTTCTCTCTTTCTCTCTTTCTCTCTCTACAAATATATATATATATACACACACACACACACACATATATATTCGCGTTAAGGGCAACATACATGATATTTCTGTTCTTTTCTACCATTACCCTTTCTTCTTGGCCACTCCCCCTTTTCTTTAGTCATTTATCTTTCCCTATATAGGCCCCTTCTACTTTCATGACCTATATGTTTTGATATTGAATATATGTTGAAGTAAAAATATCTACATATGACAGAAATCACATGATGTTTATCTTTCTGGGACTGGCTTATTTTGCTTAGAATGATGGTCCTTAGTTCCATCCATTTTCCAGCAAATGTTATAATTCTGTCCTTTTTTATGGCTGAATAAACCTGTGTAGTGTACATGTACCACAATTTTCTTATCCATTCATCTGTTGATAGATACCTAGGTTGATTCCTTATGTTGGCTATTGTGAACAAATGTAATTTTTATATTATTACTTGTTTATTACCTTTCTTGTCCACTACAATGCAAGATCATGAAGGCTGGGACACTCCCTCTTTTTACCATCTAAAACTGTGCCTCCCACAAAGTAAGTATTCAATAAATATTTGTTGAACAAGTGAATGAATCAGTATCCTGAAAACTTGTGGGAAGTTTCCAGGGTTTTATTCTATGTGAAAAGGAAAAAAGCAATAGATTTAGGAGGAGGCTAGTCATCAAAGTCCACAGGGTATTGCCAAATTATGAGACTGTCAAAGGAAGTCAGCAAAGCTTTCCTGGGCCCTTCTGTAAATTGTTAGCATATTTTCACTAGAAATAAGGTGAATCAACAGAGGTTTAGCTCAGTTGGTAGAGTGCTACTCCAAGTTCTCTGAGGCCCTGGGTTCGATCCCCAGCACCACAAAAAATGGGAGAAGGACATGGCAATTCACTCGAGAAGCAATCTAAAAACAATCAGCCATTGAAAACCCTATGAATAGAGAAGCACTGACATAGTGCTGGGCATGGCACAGTGTTGGGGAGTGTTTCTTTCTGTTGTACATAGAGTCACTATGAGTCAGATCCGACTCAACGGTGCCTAATAACAACAATGCAGGGCACTAGTCTGTAGCCATAGCAACCTGGAATCCAATCTCATCTGATCTCAGAAGCTAAGCAGAGTCAGGCTTGGTTAGTCTTTGGATGGGAGACTGCCTGGGATTACCGAGTACTGTAAGCTTGGGAAAAGGATCCGGCAGCCCACTCCCAAAATGACCAACCATTGAAAACCTTGTGAATAGCAGAAAAGCTCTGGCATAGTGCTAGGCATGTCACAGCATTGGGGAATGTTTTGTTCTGTTGTACATAAGGTTGCTATGAGTCAGACCCAACGCAAAGGCACCAAACAACAACAAGAACAACATGCAGGACACTGAACACACAGTGGCTCATGGATACATCAGTGAAAATAGAACTATGATGTTCCTTTAAGACTAAAATACTTAGTAAGGAAAACTGAAAAGTAAAATGATGATGATGATTAACAAACATAATTCTCTGAACACTTGCTTTAGGCCAAGTGCTCTCATTATTTAAGAATTGTGGCATACTAACACACAAGGCAGACAGCATTATCTCCATTTTTGAGATAAGCAAACTGAAGCTCACAGAAGTTAAGCCATGTTCCCAAGATCACAAAATTAGAAAGTGAAAAAAGTTAGATTGCAACCCAACTTTAATTGACAAAAAGTTCCATTTATTTGCCATCCTACCACATTTCTTCCTTGGGAAAAGAACTTATTACTGATTTATCATCCTTATTTGTCTATGAAGCCAGTGGAGTTGGTCATAGACACCTTAGTTGTCTTGTACTTGCTCACAGATAACCCTTTCATTTGTTTTCTCATGAACGCAGAATTCTTATGACTTATCCTTCTGAAAACTCTTCTAGCCTCCCTGGTAGTCTGGGGACATGGGTGGTAGACTTGGCCATAAAGAGCTATTTGATCTTGATAAAGCTGTGGATCTCCTTCCTCACCCACAGCACCATCCTGCTCAACATTTCTTATGCTCCTAAACTGTAAGTGAAGGTGATTAACATGAAAGATTTTCTCTTATAGGTGAATTTCCCCTGAGTATGATGAAAACTTTTGAAAGCTTTAAATTCAAGTAACAGCACTTTTTGAAATAGGAATTTCCTGGCAATCTGGGCAGGTAGGTGATATAGTTATTACCCCCCAACAGGGCTTTGTCATCCAAAATCCTAGAACATAATCCAGCCTTTCCATGGGAACATAAGGAATGCTTTACTTACAATGCAGAGTTGTTGAATCTTTCCTCCCAGTTATACCTTGAAATTTCTGAGCTATGTGACATTCTAGTGTCAGGGAGATTTGACAGGATGCATCAAGAGTTGAACAAGAATGTCATCTTAACCCACCTAGACCTTAAGTGAAATTATCCTGGGGGCAAGTTAGAAGTCAAGTTAAAAGTGCATAGTTAATACAACCCACGCTGTGAAATAGGGAGAAAAGAGGTAGGGATTTAGTGGATACACTGTTAGCCTGGTTTGTTGGACCAAAACATCCTTTAGCATAGTGAGTTTTATCTCTGGTGGACATAAGCATCATTTGAGGTGCCTTTGTAGGAATGTACATTCTAGGGCACTTTTGATTGGCAGCCTAGGAGACATTGATACTGGTGTCCTGGAGCACACTTTAAGAAACACTACTTCAGCATGTGCTTTACTGTTGAAGTGATAGACTAAAAGGAGATGGTATGGAAAGGGAAATAGGAAAAAAAGATTGAGAAAGAAGCTTGCCATTTTTCAGTAGCATTAACATTCTCTTTGGAAAACATTGCTTTCTACTTGACACCAGGGCAGAACAATTAGCCCAGAGTTGGCTGCTAAGTGATTGGATTAAAGGTAATGAGATTTGGGGGGTATAATCAAGGGCCTCAGTCACAATGGATAGAATGCTGGAAAAGTCAGGGCAGTGAAGCCAAGATTAGTTCACTGACAACCAAGAACATAATGGGTGCAACTAGAAGACTGGGACAGCTGCTTAGAGGGATGGGGGAGAACAGTATCTAGGTGAACTAGCAGAGAAGCCAAGACCAGCATGCCTGGTAACACACATGAATGTGCAAAGGCCAAGAGTAGGCAAAGGGGGGGTTGGAAGAATATCAAATCGCTGTCTCTGATCTCTGGAAAATCAGCCACTGAGAAATTTCCAAGAAATCCTGAGAGGTGGCAGCAACATATACTGGTTAAACATCAACAAAACATTTATGGTACTAGTTATGGAGGAGGACTGATCATAAAGGAGACAATCCAGGAAGGAATAGCTCTAGGTCCTCAGTGGGGAGAAATTGGTGTTAAGTAAGACTCCACCTGGGTTGTAATTTCCTTTCAGGAATACTTTGGCAAATTTCTACTGGGCACCATGCATCAGACACTTGAAATAAGATAATTTCTCACTTGAAGGAAATCACAATTTTCTGTTAGAATAACATATACCATGGGTACCAAAAATGTATACACATTTCAAGAGATGTTATCTATGTATTACTTTTCAAAGTGGAATTGAGTTACAGTAGCAATGTGTAGTATGGTGTTCACTCAAAAGATGGTGTTAAATAAATGCTAGTGCCACCATGCAACAGGCAGGACAGTCAAAGAAAATGCAGAAGCAAGGGGTGCATGACAATTTTGAAGTGGTATTTGAAATTTGAGAACACTGTGGACATACAATGACAGTGGAGGTGTGACTATGCAACAGAACCTCCAAAATGCTTAACAATTTCTTGCATTCATGGTAAGTTTGAGATGCATGGTACTGTATGATATGCTACCAGCTTTTAGCTATTGCATATAATCAACTAAAAGGCATTTAGCTAAAGGCTTCCATGCCTATTAAGATGCAAATCTAGAAAGAGAGTTCTAATCTAGAAAGGAGTTCTAATGTATCACATACACAAGGGAAGATCCAGGAAGCCTCGCACAGCAACAAGTCTGCTTCTTCTGCTATGGTAACCACTTTGAGCACCTCTTATAATTGAAGAAGCCAAATGTGGCTCATATTCATCTTTTGTTATCAGTATATATCAGGTATTATCAGTTTAGTAGTTTTTTCCTTTCTTAAAATGTGTATCCATTTTTGTATCATGTCTATACAGTATTTCTC
>VMDO01019307.1:0-28638 GCA_007922755.1 Pedetes capensis | reverse complement strand
CTGGGTAGAGCCAAAAACATATCTTATACAGCTAGATCCCAAGAAGTCCCGTTGGTGTATCATAGAACAATGCATTGTACTGATGATTTTATGGTCCAAAATCAAAACCCAGGGTACCTACACTAGAATCTTGATCCACAGAGAACAAAATAATGGCGGGTCTAAGTTAGGCCAGACAGCCAAGGAATGAAAATTTTAAACTCATCATTCTGAAAACTCTGTAATGAAATTGCTGCTTTAAATTCACTTATCCTATAAAGCAGGGGTCCCCAACTTCCAGATCAAGGACAGTGAGGAACTAGGCCACTCATGTGGAGGTGAGCAGTGGGTGAATTGCTCCCCATACCTTGCATTACCATCTGAGCTCCACCTCTGGTCCACAGAAAAATTGTCCTCCAAAAAACCAGTATCTGGTGCCAAAAAGATTGGAGACCACTGAAGGATAGAGAATATCCTTCCCACCCATCCCCAAGTTGGTCACTTGGTCCATGGACAGGCACAGATGTGGCTATACCTGACAAAGATTTCCACATAAGCAATGTCTTAAAAATTCATGGTGTGTAAAATGTTAGGAGTTCTAGGAAGATCTCAGTATGTTCGTGCTCAAACCCTACCAGCTTTTAGCTATTGCATATAATCAACTGAAAGGCATTTAGCTAAAGGCTTCCATGCCTATTAAGATGCAAATCTAGAAAGAGAATAATGTTTTGAGAACTGTTAGTCATTTCCTCCTTTGTGGAAATCAACTTCACAAATTCCCAGATTCCCTACCCATATCCCTAGAGCAGAATTTGACACTGAAACTCTCAAAAGGAGGGATGAAACTAGATACAAAAAATCCCCACAGCTTAGAACACCAGAGATACATAATAAAAAAAATATTGTCTGAGGTTAGCTCTAAGCACTGGTCCTACGCTATATGGTTAGACACTCTCCTCTCCATTAATTCTAAATAAGCTCTTGTGCTGTTTTTCCCTGCTGACCTTGGGAAATGGGAGAGGAAGATGGATGGGCATCACTCTGAGGCTCGTCAGCTCTTCTACTCCTCTCTTCTGCCTGAAATCCCAGTGGCTGACTAGGAAGGTCCATGTTTACCAAACATTGTAAAGGCATCATAGAAAATATCCATATGCATTGAGCAATACTAGCTGGGAAGGACAAAAATATAATATCTGTTCCCATCTGCGTGTGGTCCCTTCAGAAAATGTGCACACATATGGTTGGCCCATGTTAATTAGGTCCAAATATGGACTGGGTTCCACTTGGAGAGAAACTGATAAATCTGCAGCTAAAACTTTTCCAAATGCTTTGGTATTTCCTGAATAAAAATGTTTTGAAGGTGTTGAATAGGAGAGTGCTAAATTGAGCACCACCAGAAAACAGAGCTCAAATCACCAGATTTAAATAATACTGCTCCCATTTTACACTTAAACTTTCAAAGTTATTTCACATCTAGTATTTAGTTATTGAAACATTTGTGAAGATAAAATGTTATTAGCCTGCACATTATAATAATGATAACTGACTTGGCCATTGTCACTTTGTGTGTAGTGTTATGGCTATTTAACCCTAGCACTGAGGTGAACAAAGAAAAACACTGCATAGCAATTTTCTTGACATTTTGCTTGGGATTATCCCACTTTTGGCAGAAGAGGAAAGAGAGTAAGTGCCAGCATTCTTGTGAACAACAAATATGGTTTTGAGAAAACCAAAGTAACTTTGTACCTGTTGAAAGCAGAGAGCATAACTGTGTATGTTACTTGGCTAGTATTTTGCTGCATTAACACTTCTACTGTGGTAGCTGGTGGACAATTGCTGGCCACTGTTTATGGTGGCAAAGGTTGGACAAAGAACAGAGTTCTGGTCAGATGGTAGAATACTGCATCTTTGATTGGATAACACTTTAAAAGCAATCATAATCCCTCAATTCACTCTTAATAAGAAGCTAAAAGGAGAGGCCCAGCACTAGCTAAAGGATTATCTGAAAAGAGATGTAGTATTACCTCCTTTATGAGCCATTTGTCTCCCCAAAGGAAGAAACTCAAGGCAAGGAGAACATCTATCCATTTTGGACTAAGTTTTGAAGGTGAGTGAAGCATGCATGATACAGGTACTGAACAGAGAATGTCTATGTATGTAGGTTAGCGGGGATGGGGAAAACTCTCTCCCCACTTTCATTTATCCTTTAGCAAACTCAGAGATAACTAAGAAATTCATTGAACACATAGTATAAATTAGAAATTTTTAAATAACCACAGTTCAGAGAAAGGCTAAATGACTTCTTATTTTTTTGTTGTTGTGAGGTGCCATTGAATCAGGTAGGACTCATAGTGACCCTATTTACACCAGAATGAAACACTCCCCAATTCTGTGCCAGGCACATGATCTTATTTATATTTAAGCCCATTGTTGCAGACACAGTGTCAATCCATCTAGTTTAGCATCTTCCTTTTTTTTTTTCATTGATCCACTACTCTCCTAAACATGATGCTCTTCTCCAAGGATTGGTTCCTCCCAACTACATGTCCAAAATACATAAGATGAAATCTAGCCATCCTTGCTTCCAAGGAGCATTCTGGTCACACTTCTTCTAGGACAGATCCTAGGACAGTTCTTTTGGCAGCCTGTGGTATATTCAATAATCATCTCCAGCACCATAATTCAAAGGCATCAATTCTTCTCCTGTCTCCCTTGTTAAATATCAAGCTTTCACAACCATATGATACAACTGAAAATACCATGGCATCAGACAGGCGCACCTTCATCTTCAATGTGACATCTTTACTTTTCGATACTTTAAAGAGATCTTTTGCCATAGCTTTTCCCAAAGCAATGCTTCTTGTGATTTCTTGACTGCTGGCTTCCACGGGTGTTGATTATAGAGCCAAGTGAAGCAAAATCATGGACAAAATCCATCTTTTCTCCATTTATTATGAAGTTGCATACTGACCTAATTGTGAGGATTTTTGTTTTGTTGATGTTGAGTCACAATCCTTATTGAAAGCTATGTTCTTTGATCTTCATCAGTAAATGTTTCAAATCTTCACTTTCAGCAGAGTTGTGTCATTGGCATAACGCAGGTTGCTAATGAGTCTTTGTCCAATCCTGATGCCACATTCCTGCTCATAAAGCCCAGCTTCTGAGATTATTTGTTCAGCATAGAAATTGAAGAGATACAGTGAAAGTATATAGCTCTAACACACACCTTTCTCAACTTTAAACCATACAGTGTTTCTTTGTTTTGTTTGAACTACTGCCTCCTGGTGCATATACAGATTCCTTATGAGTACAAACAGGTGCTCTGGTATTCCCATTCTTCAAAGTGTTATCCACAATTTGTTATAATCCACACAAATGCCTTTTCATAGTCCATAAAACATAGATAGACATCTTTCTGACATTCTCTGCTTTCAGCTAATATCCATCTGACATCAGCAATGATGTCTCTGTTTCCCTACCCTCTTCTGGATCCAACTTGATTTTCTGGCAGTTCCCTGTATATATCCTGGTGGAGTAGCTTTTGAATAATCTTTAGTGAAATTTTGATTGCCTGTGATATTAATGATATCGTTTGATAGTTTCCTTTCATTTAGATACCCTTTCTTGGGAATAGGCACAAATATAGATCTCTTCCAGTCAGTTGACCAGGTAGCTGTTTTCCAAATCTCTTAGCATAAACATGTTAGTCCAGTGCTGCATTGTTTCTTGAAATATCTCTATTGGTATTCCATCAATTTCTGGAGCCTTGTGTTTTACCAATTCCTTCAGGGCAGCTTCCACTTCTTCCTTCAGTACCATTGGTTCCTCATCATATGCAACTACTTGAATTGGTTGGTCATCCACAAATTCTTTTTGGTATAATGACTGTGTGTATTCCTTCCATCGTCTTTTGATGTTTCCTGCATTGTTTAATATTTTCGCTATAGGATATTTCACTATTCCCACTCGAGGCTTGAATTTTTCCTTCAATTCTTTAAATTTGCAAAAAAACAGACTGTTTCCTTCCCTTTTGGTTTTCTGTCTCCAGTTCTTTGCACCTGTCATTAAAATATTTAATTTTGTCTTCTTGAGCTGCCTTTTGAAGTCTTCTATTCAGTTTCTTAACTTCACCATGTCTTCCTTTTACTTTAGCTGCTGGATGGTCAAGGGCAAGTTTCAGAGTCTCTTTTGATATGTAATTTGGTCCTTTATTCCTGTCTTCTTAATAACCTTTTGCTTTCCTCATGAATGATATATTTGATGTCATGCCACAACTCATCTGGTCTTCTATCATTCGTGTCTAATGAATTAAACATGCTCTTGAGGTGGTCTCTGAACCCAGGTGGGATATACTCAAGATCATATCTTGGCTTTTGTACACTTGTTCTAATTTTCTTCAGTTTCACTTTAAACTTGCATATGAGCAGTTGATGGTCTGATCCACAATCAGCACCTGGTCTCATTCTGACATTTGATATTGAGATTTTCCATTGTCTCTTTCCACAAATGTGGTCCATTTGGTTCTTGTATGTTCCATCTGGTGAAGTCCATGTGTACAGTCTACATTTATGTTGGTGAAAAAATGTATTTGCTATGAAAAGGTCATTGGTTTGACAAAATTCTATCATGCAATCTTCAGCATCATTTCTGTCACCAAGGCCATAGTTTCTGACTCCTGAGCCTTCTTCTTTATTTCCACCTTTTACATTCCAATCACCAGTAATTATCAGTATGTCCTGATTGCATGTTTGATCTATTTCAAATTGCAGAAGCTGGTAGAAATCTTCCCTATCTTCATTTGTGGCCTTAGTGGTGGGTGGTAAATTTGAATAATAATTATATTAACTGGCCTTCCTTGTAGGCATATGGACATTATTCTATCACTGACAGTATTGTACTTCAGAACAGATCTTGAGATGTCTTTTTTGATGATGAATGCAACTCCATTTCTCTTTGTCATTCCCAGCATAGTAGACCATATGATTATCTGACTCAAAATGGCCCATGCCAGTCCATTTTAGCTCACTGATATCTAAAATGTCAATGTTTATGATTTCCATTTGTTTTTTAATGATTTCTAATTTTCCTAGATTTATACTATGTACGTTCCATGTTCCAGTAATTAATTGATGTTTACAGTTATTTCTCCTCATTTCAAGTCATGCCACATCAGCATATAGAGGGGGCCTTTACTCCATTTCAGTCATTATGGTAGACTCTACTTTGAGGAGGCAACTCTTCCCCAGTAGCCTTTTGAGTGACTTCCAACCTGGGGGGCTCATTTTCTGGCACTATATCTGACAGAATTTCTTGGCTATTCATCAGGTTTTCAATGGCTAGTTGTTTCAGGAGTGGGTTTCCAGATCCTACTCCCTAGTCTGTCTCAGTCTGGAAGCTCAGCTGAAACCTGTCCACCATGGGTAAATAATCCTGCTGGTATCTGAAATACCAGTAGCATAGCTTTCAGCCTCATAGCAACATGGAAGCCCCCATAGTATGGCAAACTGACAGACCTATAGGGGAATGACTTCTTATAGTAATTTAATAATATTTGTATTGAATCCAAATCTTCTTGATCCTGAGAACTGAAAACATGCCTTACTACCATAGCATTCTATCTTTAATTCCTATTTCACTTTTTGCTTTCTATCTTCTTTCTGCTCAAATTTAGTAAAATATTCTTACTAAAATGAAAGATCAAATTTTTGTTTTATTGTTCTTTGAAATAAACTGACTATTCAGATATGGGATGGCTTTGCTCTGATAGTGTTGTCACATATAGAATTTCACATAAGTATAAACATACTTAATTATCTGTATTTCAATGGCTCTCCAATGGTCAATGTTGTGCCTTCTTCAGTACAGATGTTGATTTGTAATTTTAAATGCTACAAGCAAGGAGAAACTTGTTAGAGAGACTGCTGAGATTTGCAAATGGAGTATTTTTCCCACTTGAAAGTGGAGTGCCTTTCCTTTTGAGTATATGCTATGAAAATGTACTAAAGTAATTCATGTGTCTCACAAAAGCCACAATGATATTATGCATGTTTATTTTGGGATTAGTGCCATCCAGGGAGCGTTTCAAAAGCAGCAGCATGGACCAAGAAGCCCATGTGAACATAAGTTAAGCAGCCTCACCAGGACCTCTGATTTTTCCTTTGGCTTCCTGCCACAAGAATATTTAGGTAACGAGTAATAGCATACTAGCCCTTAAACTCTGCTAGTTCAAATCCACATTGTGATTCCCTTAGCCTATATATCTAGGCAATTGTTGAACCAGTCAACCATTTCTGTATAATTGTCCAAAAGTACAGAAACTAGGGCTTCAAATCCATGAAAAAATTGAGTTCAGGTTTGGGTGAGGGTTCAATATGTTAAAATGTAGAGGATTTGGGTTAAGCTTGAGTTCAAATTTAAATTCTATGTATAGATAGCAGGGCTTCAAACCAAACCCAAACTCATACCTGAACCCTGAACCCATTCCATTTCAAGCATTTAAAAAATTTTAAAACCCAAATCCAGTGAAAAATTAGGTTTGGATTCAACTTTTAATTTTTTTTTTTTTTTTTGTGTGTGTGTGTGTGTGTGTGTGTGTTTGTCATTAGCTATTTAAAAATGGAAAATAAATGTTGAAAAATGTATTTGTCTATCATGTTTAATGTTTAATCCATATACATAGGATTAAAATTTTAAACATGAATGTGAATTGACCTTAAACTCTACTTTAACATATTGAACCCACAATTGAACATGAACTTAATTTTTCTGTATTCGAAGCCCTGATATAAACATTAACATATTTAAAATAATATCTCATGGTTACTCCTGCTGATTGAATCACAGGGTACAAATGATCTAGTTTGTGCTTAGGAAATTTCTCAATAGCAACTCAGTATTGAGTATTTGCCATTACCTAAACTATATGTTGAATTTTAAGGCCACCTCTTAAAATACAGGTAGTCCAATATTCCTATTCCACTCACAAATCAGGTTCCTTTCCTTGGGAGTTGGATATTTAGCTTGGGATAGAAAGACTCTAAGATCTAAAAGTAGTTTGAGTAGTTTGAGACAGGTACCTTGAAATTCAGAATGTCCCCTTGTCACCTCCAAGCTCTAAGGGACACGAAGAACCATTCGTTAAGAAGAAGGAGTTTTGTGGTTCAGGAAGGAGAGGGAGGTCATTTAGAGTTACAGACTTATAGTATGATAGAGCTAGAAGGAGCTGTAGATTTCATCTGCCTCTTGGTTCAGTTCCATTTTATAGAGGAAACTGAGATGAAATGATGACTTGATGGGGCTGGAGAGGCTGTTATGTGATTCTAGAGGATGCAGTGAATGATAGAAGGAAGTGTGGAGCTCACATTGCCCTGAGCTACCTTCTCAGTATTCTGCCTCTACATCTCACCTGAAGACCAAACTCTGAGGAATGCCAATGTAATGGAAATTTACTTCCAAAAAAAGGAAAACCTTTCTATTGTTACTCCAGTCAAGTAAACTGTCAAGGAAAAGTGGTCATACCAGCTTCTATGTATTTCATTGAACAGTTCCCTCTTTTCTGTCAAGTAAGAATAAGATCCATTCTCATGCATTTGAACGAATATTATCCTCCATTTGTATTTACAGACCCAATCAGTAGCTCAACAGAGCATATTATAAGAGTCCCACTTTCTAGACTTTGATACTTCTACCCTCAAACACATTGTTTTTGTGGGCCGCTCTCTAAAATACCCCTCTGCACACTTAACTCATCTCTTGCTGAACCCACCAGTGTATGTGGGTGCCAGCTCCTCCCACTTTCCCAATCTTACTCCCCTCTAAGAAGAGTGGAATCATGGTGGTTTCCATGGCATTTCCCTGAGCTTCCCTGAAGATTTGTTGCTGAATTCTGATGTGAGCACTTAAACTAATAAGGATTTGGACACAGAGTTAGAAATCAGTTGGTAGAGCACTGAGCTGCAGTCTCTGAGGTCCTAGGTTCAATTCCCAGCACCACAAAAATGGGAGAAGGACTTGGCAATCCACTCCCAAGGCAATCCCGAAACAGTCAGCCATTGAAAACCCTACGAGGGTCACTATGGGTCAGATACCGACTCGAGGGCACCTAACAACAACAATTTTTCCTGGTTTATGAGATAAAAAGATAAACATGGTCCAAATGTGCACAGAGTGAAGAGGCCACTGCTTGTTATAACTGACTTATAGCAGAAAATTCAAGTTTCTGTGTCTCATCAAAACTGAGAGTAAGATAATCAAAGTATCACCTTTGGTAATATTTAGGTAGGTCTTAGTTCACTGTGCATTTTATTTTCATCTCTGACATCTAAATAAAGAATGTTCTTTTTTCATATTATATTAAAAATCATTCTATAAAGTTAGAATCTTTTGACGTTCTTACATCAGACTATAAGATGAGTCAGGAATTGGAGGACATGTAAGAAGTGTTGGCTTTTTATGTGTGCGGATAGAGTTGGTCATTAGCCAAGATTGTTTTGGGTACATGGTTGGGTGTCTACCTAGAAATCCATACTCCACCTACTCGCAGTGGTGCCAGTTATCTATCATCAGGGGGAGAAGCTCTATCAGTCCCCATGGGTTCTCTGTTACAATACAAGCACTACTGGGAAGGTGGAAGTTTGAATCATCACCTGGAAATGTGAACTGAATTAAAAGAGATCAGCAAGCATTATCATCCCCAATGCCATAAAGGAATTGTTTCAGGTCAGGTAAAGCCTGATGATGAGGCAAGTAGATGCCTTGGTAATATGGAATATATTTTTAGAGGAACAGTACCATAATAATTTATGGTTTGGAGATCTCATGGAAGCAGTGGAATTTAAAGGAAGAAAGTAAATATTAGGTAAGATATAGTGGAGATGTGAGACAAGTTTCTCTTGTCCAAAAATGTTCATCTTCTCCTTTTCCATCTCATTATTACACTATGGATTCAAGAATTTTTAAGCAATATGTAAATTTACAATTTGATTTCCTTTGAAGAGGAGATACAAAGCAAGATGTGTGTCCTTTGTACTTTGGTCAGGGATAATAAATAATTATCAGGGCAGATGATAATAAATAATTATCAGGGCAGATAAACCAAAAACTTAGGAAAACTGGAGAGTATGACAAAAATATATTAGGGAAGTTAATATTTAAAAGAACTCTGAAGAAAAATAGAAAGAAATTGATTTGTCACTTTTTCACCACCAACAACTTTGTCTTGTATCACTGGATAGAGATTTGCTAAGACCTTTCCTTTTTGTTTAAAATATGTGTTTGAATTTTACTCAGGTACTCCAAATGTTTGAATCAGGAGTTATCGAGCAATGGTATAGTTATGGAGTTCTGGTCTATTACTCCTTTTAGGATGTCACCATTTGGGAAAGAAATACACAAAATCTTGGGAATTATGATCTTGCTTGTTATGAACTCAATGGACTAGATAATTCTTTTTGTTTTTTGTTTGTTTTTTGTTTTTCAAAGCTTTGAACTTTGATTTTCAGGAAATGTTAATTCTACTCCTGATCCTACAAGGCTCCATAAAGCATGGAATCTTTCCCAGATGAAATACTATCAGCATTCACTATGGGTTTCAGAAAAATGGAAATATAAAACAGCAACACTGAGTATTTTTTAATGTGGACCAAATGGTTAAATAATTATTTAACTGTACAAGGTGGAGGCAACTCATGAGTTTGTCTTTGGACTCCTAGCTCCTTCCTTGTATCTTTCCCAACCTTTCTCCATAGTTTCTCATTTCTTCCCTTAGGCATCTAATAGTCTTGTTCTCACTATTCTTCACAGACATAAAACATACTATTGGAAATAAGTCTTGTATCAGCTCTTTACAGTTTAGTATGAATTTATACCAACAGGTTCTCTTTCCAAGGGTATTTGCATTTTAAACCTGAGTGTGCAGAGAAATTCTTTCTTAACAGGATTTCAGCAAGAAATTTTTAGCCTTTAAGACATCAACAACTATAGTCTGGCCATAAACTTGAGTCAAACATTCACCTGGGAATATATTAGCACTAATTATTCCTTTGTGTCTAGTTAAATTAAGTCCAGTGACTCTTCCAGAAGTATAGATACTGACCCCCAAATTCTAACAATTTTGATCATATAATTTGTATTCTAAACATCCATGTTCTCATAATACCTTGATCATGTAATTTGTAAAGTTAGAACTACTTTTCTTTTCCTTGTTCCTATTTATTACCATTACTTAATTCATCATGTGCCTACCTGCCTCATTAGGTTGGAATCCTTAAAGATAGTGACTATAACTTACTCAGTTCTGGATTCCTGGACTCAACACACCGTCTGGCTCATTGAAAACAATTCTAGGAAAATAATTAGATTCCTTCTGTTCAAATCCACCAACAGCTTGTATTTTCCTAAAGTGACATCTCCAGTTCTCCTTCACCAAAGATTTTTTCCTCTGATTTCAGAGAATACCCACAACCTGGCATAAGACAAATCCCACCCTGTCCAAGCAATTGATAGGGTATTTCAGAACCTGTAATGTGTTACACTTGGGAATCAGAGATACAAGATTTATCTCCGGATCTAGGTCTTGGGAGCATATATCTTTCAAGATTCTAAAATGGAAAGGTCTTCATAGAACAGAAGGAAAACAACGAAAACAACCTGGTTTTCTTTCAGCAGTGTGTAACACCAGGTATTTACTAGAGCAAACACCACTTAAGGACCAGAGGATTAGCTGAAGCAGCTGATACTCTGTGTTTCTTTTTATAACCCTCCTTCCAACTACGATGCTCTACATATGTCCCATTTCATCAGGTCACATCAACTTAGGTCGTGCCCAATACTGTGTCATACACTAAACAAATGGATTGCCATGCAGAATATTATTTCTTTAAAAATGAAGTGAGCATTGTGGAAGTTTCCTGGTTCTTAGTGAAAGCGGTGGCTTGAGCAGCCTTTTTCATTCCATAAGACCTTGGGGCTTTAAGACAGCAGCAAGCTATGAAATAACTGGTATTACAATGGAGTATGCAATAAAGAACCAAATTATATAGTGAGTTGCTAAATGAGATTGTGATGGTAGTGAGTCTGAAAACTTATGGAAATTATTTGCAAGAATACTAGTTGTGCATTATTTTGGGGAGAGTAATAAAAATGGAGAGAAATGGGTATTCTATAAAGAATCTTCAAAATGTTAATAGCTATTCAGTACTATTCAGTACTAAAATAAATATGTGTCATATACAGTACATTGTTCCAGCCCTTTGGAAGATGTTACAAAAAAGCAAAATCCAAGTTATAGGTAACAAAATTTAGTAAGTACAAAAGCTTGAGTTTGATTCTAGATCTGTCTGATTCTAAAGATCCATGTTCTCATGCTTTATGCATGTGCAGCAATAACAAAAATATAAGACAGGAATAAGAGTCTTACATAGTCCCAGCAAAGCCACTATTAGAATTCAGAAAAAAAGAAGATATTAGTTTGAGCCTGGGGTGATAGAGATTCTGGAGCTCATATTTGAATATAAAATTAAAAATGAATCTCAAGAATTTTCTGTCCCAAGAAAAGTTAACAGATCATATGTTCAGTAAGAGCAGAGATGAGATGAGAATAAACTCTCCACTCACCCAGTCCAAAGCATGCTATCAATGACCATGTTGAGCCACTGGATTTTTTTGTGTGTAGTTAATGCCAGAATTATTGAAATGAGAATTTGTACATTATGCTTAATGACAACTAAACGGAAGGACCTGCAGGACCTTTATTAAGGCAATCAAAAATACATTTGTTCAGCTATTTATACAATACCATCACCTACCCCCAAGCCTACAAACTACATTTTTTGTGTGTGTCTACATTGTGTGTGTGTGTGTGTGTGTGTGTGTGTGTGTGTGTGTCTGCATCACTTTTAAGACCATGGGAGCTTTTATCACTCCCAATCAACTTTAAGATTCAAATTATAAATTAAAAGATCCCCAAAATTCAAATACACACACACACACACACACACACACACACACACACACACACCCTGCCCTGATATATATATATATATATATATATATATATATATATCTCCTGCCCTGAAGAATCAAATAGCTTAGCTTTAGCTTTAGGTCAGAAGAGAACTGGAGAAGTGGGCTGGAACAGCTAACATATACTTACCTGATACTGTACAGCACTTTGCCATTTTTTGAGATCCGTAGCAATTTGTTGTCAGTAGTGACATCGTGGAAGTTGGCACCTTTCTCATTGGCAAAGAACAAATCTGGTTTCCAAATGGAGTCTAGCATAGATGGGTCCAAGTCCAGGGAATCATCTGGGTACTCGCTGTATGCCAGCCGTGAATCATTCCACTGTTGTCTCAGAAAAATGTTCACTCGGTAGTCCTACAGAAATGTCATGTACAAGAGCAACTTATTATTCACACTGGCATAACAAATCCATTCAAATTTCTCTCTCACTATTCTCTCTGACTTGATAAAGTGTTCATGTCTCAGTGAACCAGGCTAGGTATGTTGTTGTTGTTAGGTGTCATCCAGTCAGTATCTGACTCATAGTGACCCTATATACAACAGGCAAAACACTGTTGTCAGTGCTTCTCTGCTGTTCATAGGGTTTTCAATAGCAGATTGATTTTTGGGAGTGGTTGCCAGGTCCTTCTCCCTAGCCTACAATATCCAGTGTTCCCAGGGGTTCTCCCATCCAAGTACTAACCAGGACCGACCCTGCTTAGCTTCTAAGATCTAATGGGATCAGACCCACAGTGCTATGGGTGCAGGCAAGGCTATGTATACTTTGGTCAAAATAAACCACTCAGTTCTATTAGGACTTGGGACAGAGGAAAGGAAGAAAGAAGATTCAACCAAACCAGAACACCAAAGGAGCAGGTTGACAAGGTTGAATTTTTATGCTTTAATTTTCGATTCTGGAATGAAATAATAGTAACTCAAGGCTGACTTTTCTATAGAAAAAGGTAATGATGAATATAAAAGTCAGTCTGTGATGGCAGATTGTCAGATAAAACTGATTCATTTTCCAAATCAGAAGTGACATGACCTTTAATCTCTTTCTGCCCAAATGCTCTGGACAAAGGACAACCTCTGCAATTTTGGTAGTGAAAAATCTGATAAAATTGTGATATAATGGACTAATATTCTTTAAAATCATCAATGTAAACATTAAGATGCTTCATGGTGACAAAATAATTCCATCTCAGGTACTTACTTTCAAATTTCTTGAATATTTTATCACATTCTCTCAATGTGTTGTATCTACATTAGCCAGCAATATGCTTCATCCAAACAAATAAATTGTTCATGTTTTCTTTATTTGAAAACCTTCTGACAAAGGTATTCTGCCTTGTGAGAGCCTTGAGTCCACCCCTGGCATTCTCACTTCATCTGGGAATTTCTTTCTGTTCAATGACCACTCTCCTGGGGACTTCTATTCAAAGGTCTTTAGGTGCATGGAAAGCACTGTTTTACTTGACAATCTGGACTCCAATCAGCTTTCTGTCGTCAAGAAGGACTATGGTTTTGGAGCTAATAGTTGTTCACTCTGTCACTTGTGGTTATTTAAGCTGATAGACATGCTCATTTGTTCTTACTCTCTTTCTTTTACATTTTTTACCTCCATTGGCTCCATGTCCACATATTTGACATCTGGATTTTTGATAATTGTTTATCTTACTTTAATGATGACTAGTTTGTCCTGGTTTATCTGAGAACTTCTCAGTTTGGGTCCCTGAAAGTCTCACATGCAGGGAATCTGGTCAGTCCCAAGCAAACAGACATAGTTGGTCACTCTATCAGGTACCATGGAGATAATCTAGGGATGCCCAGTGTTGATTAATTCTCTCAAGGTCAAAAAGAAAAAACAAGTTTTAAAGCTCAGGGTATATGGAATAACCTCAACCCACTTCCTTCTACCTATTTACTAAACTACCCAAATTCTTGTGACTTGTTTTTTCAAATGCAGTCTTTTGATGATTATGCTCATACAGCACTTTAAAATGGCAGTTCTTGGGAAGGGTATGCAATGTAGGGCTTAAAAAGATAATAGTTACTAACTACTGAAAGGGCTGAGATTTAGCTCAGTGGGTAGAGCGCTGCACTACAGTCTCTGAGGACCCGAGTTCAATTCCCAGCACTGCAAAAATGGGAGAAGGGCCTGGCAGTCCACTCCCAAGGCAATCCCGAAGCACTCAGCCATTGAAAACCCTATGAGGGTCGCTATGAGTTGGATACTGACTCGACGGCACCTAACAACAATAACAACAACAACTACTGAAAATCAGTGATCAAAATCCAGGTCATTTAGAAAGGCTGAGTTATTAAAAGGAAGTAACCTTCCTTAAGGTTCTCTATAGTATAACTTGAGAACATTTTGACTTGGAAAATTTTAGCAGCTGACATTTATTTGGGATTATACCAGGACTGCACAGCAAATCCTCAAACCCAACAGGGCAGTGATGTGGGCCTAGCTAGGCTTTCATCCTAACCTGTTGGCTGACTGGATCCCCCGGTGAGTGGACCAGGGGAACAGCAGAACCTGAACGTTCTCATCACACATTTCTGCAATTTTCCAAAGAGGTC
Organism: Pedetes capensis; assembly: GCA_007922755.1. Classification (NCBI taxonomy): domain Eukaryota; kingdom Metazoa; phylum Chordata; class Mammalia; order Rodentia; family Pedetidae; genus Pedetes; species Pedetes capensis. Next base: position 14,076 of record VMDO01019307.1, on the reverse strand, counting down.
AGAGGATTCTGACTGGAAAAAGATTGTTACCAATTCAGTATCTCATTGGGAAGAGGATTTACTGGAAATTTTGGAGTTTTGTGTGAGTAGTGAGTCAGAACATACGGTTCATGAAAATCAAAGAAAAGGCTATTAAAATATAATAATCCAGTTTAGATATAAGTATATATCAGATATATCAGCTGTGGGATGTTCTTGAGAATTCCTGAGGGGGGAAATGTAGCTTTTCCTGTTTTTGACACCTGCTCCCTTTTATTTCCCTAGAGTGAGAATCAGTCCTTAACAAAATGGTTTAGGAGGAGTCTGCATGCTTGTTTTAACAGGAAATAAGAAAGGAGAGGATCCCTTCCCTTAGCCAATTCTGGAGGTATACTAAGTCTGTGAAGTAATGGCAGGTGTAAATAACAGAGACAAATTGATTTAATATATTAGACTATTGGGAGGCCACCAGAAGCCTCATAGAGAGCACTGGGTAAGAAAATCACCAAGACAATATCCTTATAATCCTCTCTTGAGCCTCAGAATGATTTTTAAATGCACATTGAAAGACTCTAGAGAATATTAAATTAGTGGCATGCAATATGAAAACAATGATCATTGCCAATATACATCCTTTTAGAAAGTCTTTCTCATGAGTGTTCTCCACTGTTTCTTGTTTTTTATTTTGAACTTTACGTATAGAAAATGATGAAACAGCTCCTCCAAGGATTAGTACTTTAAAAAGAGCAATGAGTTGATTATATCTCACTAGGAACATTAAATGTCTAAAGGTTAATTTAAATTAAATTAATCCCATTATTTTTAAGCAAGGGTACGTATAAAACTTAGAGGAGAAAATATATTTTATGCCACAATTACAGCAATTATATGAAATAAGACATTTTCAGAGCTTTTGATTACATTTAGTTTTAATGTATAATATTTAAAGTTTGTCTATGATTTTGTTTATGATGATATACACTATTCTAAAACAGACACTAACTCTTAAAAATCTTCAGGAATAAAAAAGGACTCCCAAGGATAAAGAGAAATAGAAAGCCAAAGAAAAGATTTTCTGGAGCTGTGCTTGTATAATTCTTCCAGTTCACTGTCATTTAAAATGTAGGGTATAAATTTGACACATGTGATTTAATCTATGCATCATTTTTGTTTATTTAAAGATAGGTTTATTCTCTATGATAGTCTAAAACCACAGGAGAATCATTATATTGTTCTGTAGTCTTTCTTTGTCTTTACTTTTGCTTCTAGGTTTAATGAAATATTAAAGGGGAAGTAAATATTGAAAAACGTACTTAAATGCAGACTGCATTTTCTTTTACACTGCCTTCTGTCTCCAGGGACAGATTCTACTTCAAATAAATGACATATTTCCTTCAACTAAAATTTGTTTTCCTGTGTCTGACTATCGGGATATTGGATTGGGTAATACAAACATTCAAATTATATGTCTATGTATATGTTTATATGTTTTATATCAGTTTTTTCAATAGCTATGCATAAGTCACATAATGTTTATATTCTTCTCCTTTATTTATTTTTTGTAGTACTGGGGGGTTGAACTCAGGGCCTCATACATGCTAAGCAAATGCTCCACCACTGAACTACACCTCTAGCTTCTCTGCCCTTTTATATTATTTTTATTTTTGAAATAGCCTCATTAAGTTGTGCAGGTTGCCTCCTGCCTCAGCCTCTTGAGTAGCTGGGACTACAGGAATGTGCCATTGCACCTGGTTAATCTTTATTGTGTTAACACAGATAATATGAATACTTACATCCCATATTTACTATGAGAATTTCTCAAGTTTTCCTTTTTCTGATACCTTCTAATGTCATGCTAATGCTATAAAGATTGTTTCCTTAAGTTAAATTATTTTGGCACTATTATATTTATTTTAGCATTTGTAGATAGAGATTATCACTTTGTTTCATAAATATTCCTATTGAATCTTACCATTGGCATATATATCTATATCTATATCTATCTATCTCTATCTATCTATCTATCTATCTATCTATCTATCTATAAATTCTGTTTAATCATGTCAAAGATATCAGAGACAAAGATATGCTTGCTTGATTCTCCACAATATATGTGTAGTGCTTTGGTTTTATCTCTGCCTACACTGAAGTAAAGATTTCATAATCTTGAGACTGTGCTAGCTTTAATATGAGAAGCTGGGCTTAAAATTATGTGAGGCAGTTACCTTATGAGAAACTAAGGCTTTAATGTTGCATTACTAATTTAGAGATCAAGATCACCTTATACATCAGTTTAACAAAATGCCAAGTTTGTGGTAGTTTCTTGATTCTTCCTTAAGAAGTCAGAAATAAGAAATATAGCCATATATTATCCCTGATCAGTTAGTGTTTTCATATTATGGCTTGCTTATATCGCTAAAGAATTTTTTTAAAAGGCCTTTAATGTTGTTTCAGTGGTTATAACTCAACACATATTCTTGCAAATTCTTGTAAAGGGCTATCTACCTTCTTATCTGAGTTCCTCAGGAATGTGATTTTAGATCAGAGGCAAATGAACTCATCACCCTACAGCAGTAACCAGCAGATAATGGGAATTTACCTTTAGGGGCAGAGTTTAGGAGAACCAGAATTCTATTCTGGAGATATTCTCTGGGTGGACACATTTATATACTTTCAACTATCCCTCCTATCTCTTAAATGAGCAGAGGATTGAGGTCTACTGTTGTGGCATGGTTAGTGTTTTAGCATCCACAAGTCCAAATCACACAGTGTCCACCCACATGTATCCAGGCAGTCACTTGGAAGGTGGGAAGAGAACAGCTCAGTTCCACTTTCTGATAGTCCAGTCTTGAGGAGAGCCATGTACATCTGGTATGCAAATACCCTTAACCTTTACTGACATTGTTAATATTCTCAAATGATGGCTTTACATAAGGAAAGGGGGAATTGCAAATATGCTCCCCATCCTGTAATTTCCTTTGTCATGAGCAACTAAAGAAAAGGGGGAAAGAAAGAAAAGGAAATGATAAACTGACATTTCCAAAAGCACAACATAATCTGTCTCATTATATATCCCTTACTAGTCTCCTAAGTCTTTGGGACCATACAAAATTTGTTCCACTTAATAATCCAAATATAAGGTCAAATACCAGAGACCATCAAAAGACCCTTGTGTCTCTTAATAAAAAAAAAAAGATGTGAGGTTTTTTGTTTTGTTTTTTAGGGGGTTGGGTTTTTGTTTTATTTTGTTTTGATTTTGAGTCTTGCTATGTAGTCCAGGCTGGGCTGGAACTCCCTATGTAGCCCAGGCTGTCCTTGAACGTGATCCTCTTGCCTCAGCCCCCCTAGTGCTGAGATTATATGGGTATACCACCATGTCCAGTTAAAATGTGCATTTTTGAATAATGTGTATCATTGTGATGATCCATAAAAATATTCCTTAGAATAACACAAATGTGTTTTCCTGTGAGTACCTATCTCCAACATTCACATATCAAAGAAGTGAGAATTTGTAATGGGTCTGTAAGTAAGCCAATATTTGGTGGGCAGGGAGTATCAACAATAAATTAGTGGGATTTCATTAACCATAAGAGGGATTGATTGTATAACACCAAAAGAAAGACATGTTGAGTTCTTAAAACAGATAACCATTTCTTCTTCTTTAGAAAATATCAAACTCCTTCCATAACTCTATCTAGTTGAAGGAGTAAGAATGATATGTAGAAGAAGAGAGGAAAATCAACATGGTTAGAATCTGAAAATTCAGAAGCATTCTTGGAAAAATTCATTCCAGAACAGGTAGAAAATATAAAAGTGTAATACTCAGAAAACAGCACTAATCAATGTCCTCAATGACTTCATGACTTTGCATAAAATCTAAAGTTTCTGATGCCACCTAATAGTGGTTGAAGGAAGAATCTGCTTCTATTTAATTTTTTGACCAAACTTTCTGAGTCAAATTTTGTGAAAGTGTCAGTGAATTCATAGATGGTAGACTCTTAGAGTTTTGATAAAGGACATTTAGGCTGTGGTGACACTTTGTGAATATGCAATAGACTAAATATTTGTGTCCTCTCGAACTTCATTGTTGAAATCTTAACATCCAATGTCATGGTATGAGGAGATGGGGCATTTTGGAGGAGCTTCTATTGTGAGGGTAGAGCCTCATGAATGGCACTAGTGTCTTTATGGAAGGGACCCCAGAGAACTTTTGTCCCCTCATATGAGGATAACAAGAAGTTATCAGTCTGTAACTTTAATAGATCCTGCACCAAAACCTGACAGTACTGGCAATGTGATCATGGATTTCCAGCCTCCCAAACTGTGAGAAATAAACTTCAGTTACTTGTAAGCCACCCAATGCATGCTATTTTATAATAGAAACCTGACTTGATTAAGATGGGGTGCAACAGGTAAATTTCCAGGCAGGGCCTCAGTTATCTTGGGAGCCAAGATCCTTTGTTAATGGAGCAGTTGCCAGATTCTTATGAGTCTCTGCGTAATGTCCACTTAAACGTTGATGCCTTAGACCTGGGCTTGGCAAATTTGACCCTGGCCTATTTTTTCAAATAAAGTTTTATTGGATCATGGCCACATCCATTTGGTCACTATTATTTATGGGTGTTTTTATGCTGAAAAGACAGAATTGAGTAGTTGTGAAAAAAACTGTCTGGCTCTCAAAGTCTAAAGTATTTACTGTCTGGCCTGTTACAAAAAATGTTTGTCAATATCTACCCTAGGGTGCATGAGAGTTTCTTCTTTGATATAAGCATGATAGATTGTTTATAGTTTCACACAAAAGCCATAATTGAATAAAATAAAATATATCTTTTCAAAGGCAAAATAAGCTTGTCATTATATCAAAAGCTAAGAAGTAAAAATAAAATAAGCACAATACGCATCACTCTTTTAAACATGCAATTCAATCTATCTTATACAACAGAATAGAGAAGCCATTGATGTAATCCTTGAGCAATAGTTTCCAATGTTTTTCAGTAGGAAACTTACTAAGTGTCCAGGAAGCATCTAAGTGACCCATTTATTAAACACTGGCTGTAACTCTCAAAGAGACAGGAAAAGAGGCTATCCATAGCTTCCATCTTCATCTCCTTAGATGTTTAGCTTATTCTTACATTAATGAACATTGAAAAAGTGCACATTTACATTTTTGATTAAAAGTAAAATGCAATGAGGAGATTTAATCAAAGCAACATAGGAATCTAATTAATGCAATCAGCATTAGGTCGTGCAAATATTGTCATTGAATGCCATCGTGTAAAGCTGGTGACAGTGATTTGAGCTACTGGGAGTTTTACCCCTCTTACAAGGATAAAACAAAGAGGGGGAGAGACAGAAACTGAATGCCAAGCCAAGAGTTGGATTATTCTTTCCATGCTTAGTTTTTCTCATGCATCTTTTACAACACTATCAAAACTATCTTATTTAGGAAAGATTTTTAATGCACTACATCCTGCCAATGTTCCAGAAGTTTTGTTTCTGGACAATGCTGTTTCAGAGTAATACTAAAATGAGTAGTGGATATGCATTATGTTTCATTTTGCCAGGGAAAATAGTGGAAAAATGTGAGTCAATTCTTCCTAGCATCAAGGACATCACAAAGCACAGTAATTTATTAGGCGTGATCCTAGTGAACTAAAAGAGAAAATTCATAGCCATGCAAATTAGAAGCAACCAACTGATTAAAGACTTAAGACCAATGCAATGTTTCACCTTAGAGTGCAATCTCCATATCATAGTCTATCACTGTGTGGGATAAAGCTAATGATCTAATAGGCTGTGCCACAGACAAAATGACTATGACAATTAAAAGGAGTCTTGGTGGATTTTATAGTATCGGTAACCATTTTCAAATACATGAAAGATGTTTGCACTTAGCCTATGATGAGATTTTAAGTAGTTTTACATTTATGTTTTTAAAAGCTGTGCCTATGATACAACTGTTATGAACTTGGTACTACTTTCTATTGCCAACACAATTGTGTGTACATGCATGTATATGTAGGTGTGTGTGAATGTGTATGTATACGTGTGTTCTTGTAAATTCAGCAGCTTGGTTTCTATTTTAAATATATATCATAGGGAGGCCGGCTATGCTAAATCTTCCATTGCATATAAAAGATTAGCAATTACAAGCACCTGTCAAATTTTGAAATTTATACATATGAAACATTGAAGATGCACATATTTAAGTAGTTTTAACTATTGTTGTTAGGTGCTGTCAAGTCAGTGTCTGACTCATAGTGACCCTATGTACAACAGGCAAACACTACTGTTGGTGCTTTTCTGCTATTTGTATGGTTTTCAATGGTGGATTTATTTTTGGGAGTGGGTTTCCAGGTCCTTCTCCCAAGTCTTAACTATACACCATATTTATTGCTCATAATTCTACCCAAAACTAACCAAACATCATGTTTCCAAAATTACTCTGCTGTGGTGGATGGAAGATCATTGATTTTAAATAATAAGCCCTTGACAAATGACTTCCCAAAATGAAGGAGTATAAATTACTATGTTTCAAAGGTGAACAAAGTTGGAAATTGGCATTCAGTAAATGTCACACAAATATGTAGCTTTGATCTCATATCCCATATCTTCACACGATGGCTTCAATGCTCAGTCCCACTCACCATTGTAGTTTCTGCTACTGACCCAAAGCTGTTGATAAATATGTTGCAGGTAACATTTACAGGAGGTCCTGCAAGTTGAACAATAAAAAATTTGACAGGTTGTGTTCATGGCGTGATTGAGTCACGTTTTTTTCTTGCCAGTGGTGTGATAGCACTTACCATGGTGGTTTCTGTGACTGATCCAAAACTGTTGATAAAAATATTGCAAGTAACATTTACTGGAGGACCTGCAGAATGCAATAAGAATATTGCAATAGATATTGAGGCAAAAACACAGTTCCACCAACATCTGTGCAAATGGCTAGAGATGCAAATGAAATTAAAATGATGGTGAGATTAAAAAAAAAGATTTACCCAGAGGTGCATAAATGATAACAGTCCCACTAGTATTTTGGAACATGACAGTTAAGCAATGGTGACTTATGCTGAAGAGTTTTGAATTTGGAAAATATAAGCTAAGAACATTTAAATGAATTCATTGGAACAAGCAGATATTATATTAGCCTTTTGGTGAGTGGCTTTCTTTGACCTTATGATCATCTATGATGTAGGCATCAACAGTGGATGCCCCATGGAAATGAAATAGCCTGGGTCATGAGGTGGAAATAGAGCTGCATTTTGGATTCTAGATGAGTCAGGATTATCCACCTCCTTTAAATCAGTAAGTTACTATGATTCTCTTGACACCTCTGAATTTACCCCTTTTCTTCCTCATATATTCTGCCCCTCAATGAAAAACCATGTACATAAATATAAAACAAAAGAAAATTAACTTATTTGAAGACATAACACAGACAGAAATGTCACTTAATATCCATCAGGTTGCCTGAGTAAATGTGGTGTACAGCAAGAATTACCACATGTGAAATGAGTTCTGAACAAAATAAGTTAAGAGTCCACTTTCCTCTCCAGAGACCCAAAGACTAAGTCAGCTCTAGCTTTCTTTTCTTCTTGCCTTTTGTCAGCAGGTAAATCACTGTCTGATGATTCCCTGATTCCCTGTTTCATGGTGTACTGGGGAATATATTTATTGCCTTCATGGAGTTTTCTCCTAATGATTTCTGAGATAAGAAAATACTGCCATGAACCATCTCTTCACTCACCCCTTTCACCTTGTGGAAATTTGTCTCTCTTTTCTCCACAAAGTCACAGTAGTCAAGTGTAAGCAACACTCTAGTGGGATCTGTACCCAACTATCCAGTCAGATCTGAATGAAGGGGAGTACGGTTTGAGGACTCCCTCAAAGGTTTGTATTAAAGACATACGTTGTGTTTGCACTTGAGTACCACATCTTTACAAGTTCAGGTTGGGTTCTTAAGATGAAGAAAGGAAACTTGCAGTAAAACAGATATACAAGTCTCTAGGCAAGATCTTTTGGTAAAAGAAGCAAGGAATTTTGGAAAAGAGATATAAGTTGTTTTTCTTTGTAACTTAAAATTTTTTTCATTTTTATTTTAAAATGTCCTTTTAAAAACATGTTTGCAGACAGAGTCACAGGAAGCAACACATTACCAAAATAATTTTCAATGGACAGCTTTGAAATCTAGTCTTTCAGCATAGTGTCTGCCAAGGTGAGTTCTTCTTCATGGTCACTTCCTACTCTGCTTGATTTTGTTTTTTGTCTTTTGGTTGCTCAAAGCAAAACAAAACAAAAATGAGTCTTTCTCATTCTTGGCTATATCATCTTATTCTATAACAAATATATTTTTCTGCTAGTAAAAATAAATTAGATGAGAGGCAAGTCATGAGAAATTGTTTGTTTTTATCTGTCTCCACAAGAAATATTTCATTTCAGATCATCCAATTGGAAAAATTTCATGAATCCTTACATATAAGATAGATAGGAAATTAATGATGAAGGACAAGAAATAGAAAAAGAGAAATGTCATTTTAATATTGTCATATAAGTCACTTTGAAATATCATCACATTTTAGCGGGAGGAATCTGAAAATTTAAACCTTGGTTGTCTTGTATTGTACATTGTCTGTTTGCCTGGTCTACTTAACGGGGTTAGAAGCATTGACAAGACTGAGTCATTATCATTTATTTGTTTTTATCTTTCCTAGTAAATGGCGGTGTGAGTATTTTGCTGGAACTCAAAATATTTTTAAGCTATCATGTATTGATACACTGTGCTAAGTACTTTAAAAATATCCTCACAAATACAGCAAATTTCTTACTACTCTAATAAATGTTTGCAGATGAGGACACAACATTATAGAGGTTAAATAACTTGCTTAAAGTCACATCACAGTAATTAGAAAAGCTCACACTTGTCATTCTGATTTCAAAAACCTAAACTTTCAACCACTTTGCTGCACTGTCTTCATCACACAGCTTAGTAACCATGACATTGTACATTTCATGATCCTTTACATCTGACCTCCTCAATTTTGAGCATTTTTGTTTCAAAGAAAGAAAAACCTTGTAGAATTAGGCTATTTTTAAAGCAAGGGTTTAGCACATAAATATACTAAGAACTGAAACACATTAAAACTTTGCCATGTGCCAGTGAATACTTTATTTCATTTCTCAATAAATAGGTGCTATCAGGTGGTTAACTGATTTTCATAAGGTCACAGAATTTGTACAATGCAGAAATTTCCTAATTTTAAGAACATTTTTCTTAGCTACAGGGGTAAAATTCCTGAGGCTAATAGAATTATCCTAATGATACCAGCTATCTACATATTATACTCAATCTGCAAGTTCTTTGGCCTGAATGATAGAATTGTGGACCTTTTTTCACTTTTGAGAGTTACCCTGACATATGCCAGCACAACACCTGTATTTTAGCCCAATAATCTGCTCAGGCATTCTGACTGAAAAGACCATGTTCTCAGATATGATCACTGTTGGATGAGAGTGTTCTGTAAAATGTAGAAAGAAACAGTCAACTTCATCTAACTGATTTATTAGCAAAGTGATGGTATTCCAAAGTGAGTTGGATGAGAATCTGACTGTTGTTGTTGTTGTTGTGTGCTGTCAAGTCGGTATCTGACTCATAGTGACCCTCATATGGTTTTCAATGGCTGACTATTTTGGGATTTCCTTGGGAGTGGGTTGCCACATCCTTCTCCCATTTTTGCGGTGCTGGGAATTGAACTCGGGACCTCAGAGACTGCAGAGCGACACTCTACCAACTGAGCTAAATCCCAACCACGAGAATCTGACTAGGGAAAAGAATTACAGACATCTAGTTTCTCTTATCACTATCCCTCACTATCTTCTTTTTCTTCCTTATCTGCTCCCTCTCTTCTTCCCTCCTTTTTTTGTGTCCCTACCTCTCTCCCTCATTCCCTTTCTCTCATATCCATATTCTTCCCATTTTTTCTCTTATTTATATTTTTATCTTATTCTTATCTGGCCATAATTCACTTGAAAAGGGTTGCACTTAATCTGTAGATGATTTGGGGCAATATTAAACAATTGCTGTTGTTAGGTGCTGTGGAATTGGGTGAAACTCATAGTGACCCTATCTACAACAAAATGAAACATTACCTGACACTGTGCCAATGCACACAATCTTTTATATGTTTAAGCCCATTGTTGCAGCACTGTGTCAATCCAACTGTTGAGGATCTTCCCTTTTTTTCATTGACCTACCCTACTCCCAAATATGATGTCCTCCAGGGATTGGTCCCTCCTGACTACAAGCCCAAAACTCTCCCCTTGTCATCTTCTGAGCATCTTTCAACCTGTGGGGTTCATTTTCCAGCATTATATTTGATAGGGCTTCTCTGCTATTCATAGGGTTTCATTGGCTAATTGTTTGGGGAATGGGCTTCCAGGTCCTTCTCCCTAGTCTGTCTTAGTCCAAAAGCTGAGCTGAAACCTACCCACTATGGGTGACTCTACTGGTATCTAAAACACCAGTGGTGTAGGTTTCAGAATCACAGCAACACACAAGTCCTCACAGTACAACAAACTGACAGACAAGTAGGGGATTAACATCATGACGATATTAAATCTTCCTACCCATGAACATGGGATGTCTTCCTATTTAGGTTTACATTAATTTATTTTAGCAATATTTTGTAGTTTTCAGTGTTCAAATCTTTCACTACCTTGAATTAATTTGTTGCTAGGTATTTTATTCTTTTGGATTATTTTAAATGGAAAATTTTCTTAATTTCCTTTTTTGGGTTACTCATTTCAAGTGTATAGAAATACAAATGATTTTGTGTGATGATCTTTGTATGTTGCAACTTTGATGAATTTATTTATTAGCTCTAGTATTTTTTGTTTGGGTTCCTTGGGGTTTTCTATATGTCTGATGTTGTCATTTGTGAATAGAGATTATTTTACTTCTTCCTTTTGAACTTGGATACCTTATATTTCTTTCTTGCCTAGTTGCTATGGACAAAACTTCCAATACAATGATTAATAGCAGTGGTGAAAATAGGCATGCTGTCTTGTTCCTGATCTGAGAAGAGAAAACTTTGAGTCTTTTGTGTTGAATGTGCCTCTTGTAGAAGGCTTATAGTTGGATTGTGTTGCTAGCTATGGATTTTCATAAATGCACTTTATCATGTTGAAGAAGTTCTCCTCTGTTCCTCATTTTTGAGTGCTTTCTAAACTGAGAAATAATATTGGATTTCATAAATGCCTTTCCGACATCAATAAAAATGATTGTGTGATTTTTTCCTTTATTCTATTAATATGGCATATTACTTTGATTTTTCTTGTATTGAACCATTTTTGCACTCCCTGGGATAAATCTCAATTGGATAAGATTTGCTATTGTATACGGTTTGCTAATATTTTATTGAGGATTTTTGCACCAATCTTTATAAGGGATATTGATCAGTGATTTTCTTTTCTTGTAGTGTTTTTGCCTGGCTTTAGTAATAGGGTAATGCTGGCCTCATATAATAAGTTAGAAACTATTCATTTGTTATCTGCTTCTTGGAAGAATATGAGGAATGGTGTTAATTCTTTAAGTGTTGGGTAGAACTCAAAAGATAAGTCATATGGACCTGAACTTTTCTTTGTTTGAAGATTTTTCATTGCTAGTTCAATCTCTTTACTTTTTATAGGTCTGTTGAAAATTTCTACTCCATCTTGAGTCAGCTAGGTAATTTGTGTTTCTCGGTATTTTTCCATTCCATTTGTTGTTGTTATTGTTGTTAGGTGCCGTTGAGTCAGTATCTGACTCATAGAAACCCTCATAGGGTTTTCAATGGCTGACTATTTCAGGATTGCCTTGGGAGTGGATTGCCAGGTCCTTCTCCCATTTTTGCGGTGCTGGGAATTGAACTCGGGACCTCAGAGACTGCAGCGCAGTGCTCTACCAACTGAGCTAAATCCCAGCCCCATTGTTGTTATTAGGTGCCATCAAGTCAAGTCCAACTCATGATGATCCTATATACAAGAGAATGAAACACTCCCTGAGACTGTGTCATCCCTGGCACTATGTTAGAGCTTCTCTGCTACTCATATGGTTTTCAATGGCTGATTAATTTTTAGGAGTGGGTTGCCAGGTCCTTCCCCCAATCCATTTCACCTAGGTATCTAATTTGTTCATACTCTTTTACAAACTTCTTTCTTTCTGTAAGGTCAATAACGATTCTATTTCAATTCTGGTTTTAATTGAGTCTTCTCCCTTTTTTCTTTGTCAGCATAGCTAAATGTTTTTCTATTTTGTTGATCTTTGAATGAACCAACTTTTGGTTTTAGTATTCTCTAATTCTTTTCCTGTTCTCTATTTTATTTCTCTTTAATATTTATATTTACTTCCTGCATAAATTTTGGGTTTAGTTTGCTTTTCTTTTTCTAGTTCCTTGAGTTATAAAGGTAGGCTATTGATTTCTTTTTTCTTTTTTAATGTAGGCGTTTACATTACAAATTTCCCTGTGAGCACTACCTTCTGTGCATCACCTAAGTTTTTATATGTTGTTGTTTTGGTTTTATTCATCTCTAATCTCCCTTGTGATTTCTTTTTTGATTCATAGGTTGTTTTAAAATGTGCTCATTTTTAAAAGCTTGTGAATTTTGCAGTTTTCCTTCCATTGTTGATTTTTTGCTTCATTCACTATGGTGATTTCAATATTTTAAAATTGAGACTTGTTTTATCATCCAATGTGTGGTCTATCCTGGAAAATATTCCATGTATGCTTGAGAAGAATATGTAGTCTACTACTGTTGGTGGAGTGTTCTATACTTTTCTGTTAGGTCTAGTTGGTTTAAATTTTGTTCATGTCCTATATTTCCTTACTGATCACCATATATATGCTGTTTCATTATTGAAAATTATATGTTGAGGTCTCCAATTAGTATTGTAGAAATGTTTATTTCTCCGATCAAATCTATCAATATCTGTTTCATAATATTTGGAACTCTGTTGTAGGTTATTAAAGGTTTAATGAGCCTGTGGAGTTTTGGACATAAATTAATGCTAAAAGTAGAGGTAAACAGCCAATCAACATACACAATAGGAAGTAAAGACCTTCATTTTAATCTTTCTGTTTGGTTTCCTCATTGCATAACAATAATTAGAATGGAGATTAGTGTTGCTTCAAAGAGAATATTGAATAGGATTAGTTCTGTGATGGTAAATGCCATGATTAAGAATATTTTTGTTGTGGTTGTTGTTAGGTGCTGTGGAGTCAGTATCCAACTCATAGTGACCCTACATACAACAGGCAAAACACTATTATTGTCAGTCCTTCTCTTCTGTTCATAAGGTTTTCAATGGCGGATTGATTTTTGGGAGTAGGTTGCCGGTCTGTCTCCCAAGCCTACAGCATCTGGTGTTCCCAGGCAGTCTCCCATCCAAGTACTAACCAGGCCCCACCCTGCTTAGCTTCCAAGATCTGATGAGATCAGATGCCACAGGGCTACAGCTGCAGGCAAAGACTGTTTTTAGAAAGATTAATATCGAGTTATATGTTGTTGTTAGGTGCTGTCGAGTCGGTATCGAGTCGGTATGTGACTCATAGCGACCCTCATAGGGTTTTCAATGGCTGACTGTTTTAGGATTGCCTTGGGAGTGGATTGCCAGGCCCTTCTCCCACTTTGCAGTGCTGGGAGTTGAACTTGGGACCTCAGAGACTGCAGCGCAGCGCTCTACCAACTGAGCTATATCCCAGCCCCATCGAGTTATATAGCTACATAGTTACATATATTTAGACTTTTTATACCTCTGTGATGAATTGAACTTTTTATCAATATATAATGTCATTTTCACTCTAAATATTCCTTTTATCTATATTCATAGTGACTACATTAAAATAATCTTGTTAATGTATATATGTATATGTTTACATACATAATGTAATATATACATTTGTATTAACTAAAGTGGCATAACTGACGAGAAATATTGTTTTTTTAAATAAAGCTTTGTGATAGATTCTATTTAAAAATAAGTATCAGGAAAGAATAGAGGACCTTGTACGACACCAAGACAATTAGTCATTAATGGTTAGTTTTATCCCAAATATTTTC
>VMDO01019306.1:0-39992 GCA_007922755.1 Pedetes capensis | reverse complement strand
ACATCAAAAATCAGTGAAGCATTTTATTCCTTAAATTAAGAATATAAAATTTCCTTGAGTACACATGAAGGTTTGCCATATAAAAAGAATATGTAAGATTAAAATAGCATGGTTATCTTGAAAACCATTTAATTTACTAATTGGTTCATTTTCTGTATAATCGTTATAATGCCACTATTCTTTGGATAACATCATTGTGAATGTCCAGATTTATTTAAACCTATATTTATCCCTTCAATAAACTTTGAAAATAAGATGAATGATTAGTATTTTACTTATGTCCATATATTATATTTTTAAAAATAGAATTGCTACTTCCCAAAGTCATTAAAGATATTTCTTGTATAGGAGTAACTGTAGTTAAATTTATTTAATTAACATGCATTCACCTCATTACAGAGTAAGAGAGCAGAGCCAAAATCGAATAGTATTTCTTACAAGAGGAATACAAGATAGTTGATATCTCATTTTTCATATAATAGTAGGTAATATATTCGATTATAAACTCAGAAGAAATGGCATCCTTTAATAAAGATTAAATATAGGAAAAAGAACGCATAACAGAGTAAAATGAGAGGCAAAAATTAAAAGAGAAGGGATTGGTTAATTATAATTTTTATGAGCACAGTGAATAGTGCCCTCAAACAAATAAGATGTAATAAGCAAAAATAAAATAGTTATTTGTTGTTTATAAGAAATATACTTAATGAAATAAATGTTAAAATCAAAGAACTAGACAAAATTGTATCAACAAATGCAATGAATGCCAGAATGGAAATGAAGAAAAGTGTGAAATAAAGCAGAATTTAATACAGACGCCCTGGGTCAAATAAGGGAGTTATGTGGTGAAACTGTCTCAACTTATAAAGAAGTGATAAATATAACAAACATAAATGCACTGAACAGAATCTGAGCGTTACCACAAAAGTGAAGAAGTTGAAAAATATTTTTGTGCCCATTTCAATACACATTCAGACAGAATGCTAGAGAAAAAGCTACAAAAAGTTGTAATTTAAAAATTAGCAAATCAATGTATTAAAATAAGTGTTCAAGTTTTAACCACACAATAATATTGTAAATTTATTATATATGTTCTGGAAAATGTGATACAAGTTGGTCAGAAGATAGAGACAATCATATAGCAATGTTACATTCAGTAGAATTAAAAGTAAATAATAAAATAATAATAAAAATGTAATCAGGTTAATACCAGGAAACATACTTCTGGAAATCCATTGAATCAACAGGAAAGCAAAAAGGAAAATTACAGCGAGGTGTGCTGGCCCATGCCTATAATCCCAGCAGTCAGGAGGCTACAGAAGGAAGAGCGCAAGATTAAAACTGACCTGGGCAATTTAGTGAGAGCCAGTCTCAACATAATTTTTTAAAATATTTTAGTGAGAAAATTTAAAAAAGAAAATCAATTTCTATTTGGAATGGAAATAAAAGAAGAACATTTTGTAATAAAAATTGCATTTGGAAGAAATCTTAATTATTTTTAAAAAAGACAAAGTAAATGAATATTGTACTTATTTGGAGGAAATCTAAAAGAGATTTACAAATAAAAAGAAACTAGGAAGAAGGAAATGAAAAAAGCAATGCAAAGATAAACTAATGTAAAATTAAAGGGCTGAAAAAGTAAACATGTTCTAGGAGATAAGTAAACTAGTCAGAAGGGGTAAATATATGATTTTTTTTAATTGTTAATGAAATGGTAATATTGAACTTTCATTGAAGCAAAGTTAATTGTCTAGTCATTTTTTCAAATACATGTGGTAATTGCTAAATTTTTTCAAAAAGTTAGTTATGGTTTATATTAATATCCAATTATCTGAGGTCTCACTAGGATTTTAGCTGATTGTTCTTTTTATAAGCTCCTGCATTCTATTTTAATGAAAAGTAACAAAACAAAAACAAAGTGCTAGATAATGAAAGTCCCACCCATAAGATTTTGTGCCAAAGGATTTAGAACCACAGTAAAATAAAAAATATCCTTATTCTTAAGAAATATTTGCTCTTAACATTTTCAGAATCACTTTGTGACTAAAGTCAGTAAAACTTAGGAAAATAATGTGAAAATATTGGATAGATAATTGTAATTTCAGATATTAATTTGCTAATTTTAAGTGTTAAAAGGGTCAGAAAATAAAAAGCTCAATTGCTGTAGGTATGTGTATCAGTGAGGGTCCAAGTGCGATATAGATCCTACTCAAAAGAGTTTACTGAAGAGATTTTAAATAAATGACTATTTACAAAAGAGTGGACAAGATTAAGGGAAGACACAGTACATGCCCAGATAGTCAGGGAGTAGCCATAGACAGAAAGAAGCCCACAGGGCCCTTGGACCTGAAAGAAAACGAAGGAACTAGTACCAGCAGGGTCAAGCATCATGCATGTGCTGTGGGGGTCTGGGGCCCAGGGGGAGGAATAAATCTCCTCACCTCTTTCAGTTTCTGCCCTCTGATTTCTTTTCCCTGCCTCCCAGCTAAGGTTTACCTTAGTTAGTAGAGGGCTTGCTCTGCACTCTCTTTGGCCCTGGGTTCAATCCTCAGCACAGCAAAAAACGAGAGAAGGACCTGGCAGCCCACTCCAAGGAAACAATCCTGAAACAGTCAGCCATTGAAAACCCCATCTAGGGTTCCTATGAGTCAGATCCAACTTGTTGGTACCTAACAACAGCCTCGCATTGGCTGGCCAAACCCAACCATAGAGCAAACAGCAAGGGACCCTTCTCTATGTGGAGAACGGACAAAGTCACTATGGAGAGCAGAAATATCAATCAGCACAACACTCTACTAAGTATTAGGACATACCTTGTACATCCTTTATCAAGAGATGTAGCAAACAGATATGTAGCTACTTTTTGATGCATTTAGTCTAATTAGGGAAAGCACATCAGATTCTGGGAGTCCCTTGTGATCATTCAATCAATGGCTTCATTAGCTAGAAGAGCCATGAGCTAGCTAATGCTAAATTGGACCTGCTTCCCTGCCCTTAAAGAAGAGTCTCTTAATCCTAACTCTAAAGGGACTAAAGCAATGCTAAGTAAGTCTAAATTCAGCCTGAAAAAAAAATTATATTTTATATATATATATATATATATATATATATATATATATATATATATATATGTTGTTGTTGTTAGGTGCCATCCAGTCGGTATCTGACTCATAGCGACCCTCATAGGGTTTTCAGCGGCTATTTCAGGATTGCCTTAGGGAGTGGATTGCCAGACCCTGCTTCCATTTTTGCGGTGCTGAGAATTGAACTCGGGGCCTCAGAGACTGCAGCGCAGCACTCTACTAACTGAGCCAAATCCCAGCCCATATATATATATATATATATATATATATATATATATTAAAATGGAAAGTGATCTCAATCCCTAAGCACATAGTACTTAATTTGTTATATTTAAAGCTCTTGCTATTTTCCTTTCCAAGGTCTGATTAAAATGAATTTCAAATCATAGTAACTTCATCTTCTTGATCCTAAGGCAAGCAGTAACTGCTCTGCTATGCTGACTTTATGGTATCATTTGCTATAAATGTTTCCCAACACTTCATGTTTTTAAAAGTGCTATCCTATACATTATGTAAATCATGTGCACAACCTTTGTTACCCTGCCACTTTCTCATGACTGCTTGCTGAGTGATTCAGTTCTAACAAATTCGTGTCACTGAGTCACTAGGGGAAATGCTTAAAAAATTGCTGTTGCTTTATGGAAATAAAACACCACACAACACAACAGTAACAAAGAACAATTTCCTGACAGCAGCTTGGAGCCTCTCTCACATAATGCACAGCTTGGCTTGAACTGACATGGATCAAATACTTAACTCATTCATCCTTGGACATGAATACTCAGAAATAAGGGTGATAATATCTCAGCCAGTAATTAATATAAATATCATCAGTAAAAATCAGAAATAGAAAAAAATCAGAAAAAGAAAGGATGATTTGGGAAAAAATGAGTTATATGTTTAACCAGAAATTAAGTTGTTGAATATTATGTTTTCAAATAGTTATTGATAAATTGAAATGCTATCATATTTTAGATAATTACACCATTAGGTAGAAAGGAAATCTTGAAAGTCGATATATTCTGAATGTTATAGTAAAGAAAGTGCATGTTATTCTGAGTTTTCAAATCAATTGTTGTTGTTGTGAGATGCCATCGAGTCAGTATCCGACTCATAGTGACCCTCATCGGGTTTTCAATGGCTGCCTGTTTCAGGATTGCCTTGGGAGTGGATTGACAGGCCCTTCTCCCATTTTTGTGGTGCTGGGAATCGAACTCGGGACCTCAGAGACTGCAGCGCAGCACTCTACCAACTGAGCTAAATCCCAGCCCCACTTTCAAATCAATATATATTAAAAAACAGGAACCAATAATATGTAGATTACCATTGTGAACAGATGGAATCCAGAAAGAATAACTGTATGTAAACGTGAATATATTACTCACTATGGGTTTAAAGTCCATCATATTCAGTTAATTACTATGAATGCATTTAACTCACAGGAGAATCATTGAGAAATCAAGTCATGAAAATGTTATAAAATGTAACGCTGTGTATTCTTAAGCCATAATATTAGAAGTCAAAGGTAGCCTTGTAAAGTGACTAAGTTCATAATTCCTGGAAAGTACCCAAAAAGATGAAAAAACAGTGTCTAGGTGTATAAGAGGGGCTGGGATTTAGCTCAGTTGGTAGAGCGCTGTACTGCAGTCTCTGAGGTCCTGAGTTCAATTCCCAGCACCACAAAAATGGGAGAAGGGCCTGGAAATCCACTCCCAAGGCAATCCCAAAACAGTGAGCCATTGAAAACCCTATGAGGGTCGCTATGAGTCGGATACCAACTCGATGGCACACAACACCAACTGTTGTATGCAGGGTTGCTATGAGTCTGATACTGACTCCAGGGCACCTAATACAAGAACAACATAAATAAACAGGGCTTCAAGCCAAACCTGAACCCAAACCTTGAATGTTCTTGGGAGAAGGACCTGGCAATCCACTCCCAAGGCAATCCTGAAACAGCCATTGAAAACCCTATGAGGGTCACTATGAGTTGGAAACTGACTCGATGGCACCTAACAACAACAAGGTGTATAAAATTTTCACAGAAATTCTAGAAATCAAAACGAAACACATGAATTGAATTGGCCCAACACATGGAAGTCATGGCTGGGGAAAAAGGGCTTGTGTGTTTACTTTCTATTCTGGTGGAAACCAGGTGTGCAGATAGACCCAGCCAGGTGAGAAGCCTTGGGAAATGGGTAGATGTCCTGGGTTCAATTCCCTCACTCCCCCAGTGCCAGGGACCATCACCTGCCTGACTCTGGAGCCCCCATATCCTGGAACTGTCTCTATATGCATTGGTTGTTTGCTTCTCAGATTTCTCATTCCCTGTGAAATCACTTCATCATATGCCTTTCAGACCAGGCTTCATAGGTCCAAACAAGGCAATGCCCTTTCCAGAAGGCTGTCACAGTATCTAGGTCTAATATGTGCAAGGCTACATGCATCCACTTGATTCCTTTCACAATTCGCTTGCCCTCACTTCCCCACCACTTTTGGTGTTTGGGGCCAATGGGAAGATAGTAGTGATAGAAATGGAAAGTGTGATCAAGAGCCTAGGGAAAAGACCCAGGTGGCTCATGAGGAGAAATAACATCACCCAAGAAGCTATCGTTATCTTTCCTTCCAGATAGTGTCTCTACCTGGTTTTCAGCTAATGTTCTTCAATTTCTGTTTCCTCAATCTCACTCGGGTTTCCATCTATTAAAGAGACATTTAAGAAGCATGCCATCCTTCTCCGAAGAGGCCACAAGATAAGAAGCAGCACTCAGAATCGAAGGGATAAGCAAAGGCATAGAATAGGAAGAGCTCTTTTCCATTCCCTGAACCAGAGAGGGCAAGCAGACTTCTCATGAAACACATCATTCTCAGTGTCTTATTAGGATCTTCTGGGATCAAACACAAAACATAGGATCTAGTGGAGAGTTCCTGGTTTTGAAACCACTTAAGGCACCATGAGGATAGGTCTCAAAGTGTGGTTTGGAACCCTAGGGGGGTTCCTGAGAGTTTTGCAAGTGGGTGAAAAGGACAGCACAGAGAGCTTATTTGCCTTTCAATGCTTCTTCCCACACAAATATGTAGTAATGTTTCCTGGTGACCACATGACAGTGGCCGTATCAATGCATATTCTGTTTTTAAACATTTCCAATAAATGACATTATGTATAACCCATATCATTAAAAGCTCTTAGGGGTCCTCAATTACTTTTAAAAGTGCAGAAGGGTTATGTGACTAAAAATTGTAAGAACTGCTAGAGCAGAAAAAGATCAAAGCCTTAAGAAATCCTGCTGTGTGAGAAGACCTGTAATGAGAAACCTGGATAAAATGTACAAGCAAGCCATGCAAACATGGAGGACAAGACTGGCTGTGTACCCAATCCACCACTGGTTTAAAAACCAAGTACAATCCCATAGAGCAATTGAGGAACTTTCTGGATTTAGCTTTTAAGTTTTTGTTTTCTTCAAAACTGATTTGTATTAATTTTCTATTTCTCTTCACAATTATTGATAGTGAGAAATAGGAATCTATCTTCATTAAACTATTAATTTATAAGGACACATATAATGTTTCTCTTTGTTGCTCTATTAATTTTTAATGTTAAATAACTGAAAGATAAACGTTTATACAGAAGTACTTGAGGACTGAAACTATACAAACATCCACTCTATGATTATAATATCATGTACAATCCCAAGCACTAAAAACTCCTTCAGTTATGCATTTCGAACTAAAGTTACACATTTGACATTTGTGTTTTCTGATAAATACCTTTGGCTCCATTCCCTTCATCATACATGACATAAGTAAACAGGAGTCGCTGCACAGTGTGAATGCTTTACTGTTCTTAGATTTATGCATCTACAATAATCAAACATGAAAAAGCATTCTAATTAGGACAATAACATTGATCAAATGTACATCAATTTAAAATCTAAATGAGTGCTTCAGTATTCCTGGGGACATTAAAGTTTTCATTTTCACATGAAGTGTTACACATTGAAAGCAACTGACCAGGTGAAATAGATATTCTGGGGAAATAGAAATGAAATTTAAATATGCACCTGCTCCTAGAACAACCACATCAGCTCTAAGTTTCCTTGCATAGCAAGCCCCTTGAACTTTTTCCCTCAGTTAATTTTTGGAATGGTAGATAGATTGAACCAGTATTTTCAGGGAACCTCCTCAGAGGAACTCCTCCAAATGAGCTTTATAAATAAGTGACTAATGAAGCTCTAAAGAAAATAACCAGTAAATCACTAACAGCTACCTTTTATTCTAAGTAAGTTTGTAAAATGACACATTCTTCCAGAACCTGTAACAAAGAAACTGCTTTTATAAATGAAACCAATTAGTAGAGCAATTGAAACAAAGTCACTATGTATATTTTGCATAGTAATTTGTATTTAGGTATAACTAAACTGCCCTGAACCAATTTAAATCAGTTCGGTCATCTTACAAATAATCAATAATTTTTTCCTTGATTTTGTAATAATTCTTTTGTATATAACCTATTTCCTTTATACTTGCCTAATATTTTCTTTAAAATGTTTCCCTTTTCTCTTTGATGATGCTCCGATAATTTACTCTCATTTAATAGGAAATAATACTAAACCTTCAAATCATTCTTAACCTTCCACAAGATCAAGTAGCAGTTACAGATACATGTGACTCTTGGTATGATTATTCTTCATGGCCTACATGAAAACAAGTTTTTAAGTCATTTTGAAAGAATCAATTTAACCTCTGGTTAAATAGTGTTTCTGTACTTCCTGACAAACATAAATGTAACCCATATTGCCCTTGTTTAAGTGTCCAGCCCTGAACATGTGCATCTTGATTTGTGCATTTGTTTTT
Source organism: Pedetes capensis (assembly GCA_007922755.1). Lineage (NCBI taxonomy): Eukaryota > Metazoa > Chordata > Mammalia > Rodentia > Pedetidae > Pedetes > Pedetes capensis. The sequence continues at coordinate 32,055 of VMDO01019306.1, read as the reverse complement.
TTTGTTGTTGTTTTGTTTTGTTTTAATTTTCAATTTACAACCTCACAAAACATCCCTTGGGCTCCTATTCAAGACATCGCACAGTTCCGTTAACTTTTTCTGTTAGTGTGTTCTTATTCATGGTTAATGGTAAAGTAATCCTCTGAAATTACATTTATAAACTCCACCCTTTAGAGACCTTCTTTTTTTTCTTGTGGCTTCAGATTCCTCTACTGATGGCTTTCATAGCTATACCTCTGTCCTAAAATTTCATTTACATATAAACAAAATTCGATCTGAGAAATTATTGAAGACCTAGAAAGATTAAGTTTGCCAGGTTTTATTAGAGCCAATATTAAAATCATGCCCAGATACCATTTATAACTACTGTGCATGAATTATAATTAACTTCCTGAATTCTGTGGTTGAAAAGGTAGCCTGTCCTTCCCCGAACATGGTCCCCCCACACACCTCCTGCTTATCATCCCTTTCGGAATGCACCCTCCATTTCCTTAGGCATGAAGACCTAATGAGTTCTTTTAATTTGTCTCCTAAGTATGCATCTTCCTCTCTACCCCTAATGCTTTCCTTACCCAAGTTATGATTTCTCAGTTACATCATGTTTCCATTTTATGCACTGCAAGAAATTCTTAACCTGCTTTCTCTTGCCTCCAAACACACCATTCTGCTGTACCATCACCTTAAACATCCATAGTCTCTACTGTCCCCCTTCCAAAGAATGTGTACATTCCTCTGATAAACAGAGAAAAGTCCTCCGAAGCTATTCTGTTCAGAGTTTTACAGTAGCATAGCAAGGTATGAGTAATTTTGCCTGAGCAATCAAATATCAGGGCAGGCTGCATGAAGGAGGTGACATTTAAGCAGCACTTCACATTTGAGAATGAATTTTTAGGTTAACAGAGTAGGGAATCTCAGGCTGAGGGAACAGAAAATTTTGTACTAATGTCAAAAGATTTTAATTTTCCATCTCTTGGCTCTGACACGAGGTGCTTGTATTTTCTTTTTTACTTGTTTGCTTTGTTTTGTTTTTGTTTTTTATTGCAAGCAGGCCATTTTGATGTACTATGCATTAGATGTCTCCCTGGAAAAATGAAAGCTTACAGGGTTTTGAAAAGAATAATAAGTGATGTATCAGACCATGCTATAACAAAGTTTTCAGGACAAACAAATCCCAATCAAAATATTATTGTTATCAGACCATTGTCTATGTAATCACAGAAGTAGATAATAATAAAAGTAACTGACAGTCATATAGAAGTTTGTATTTTTGCAAGTATTTTCATAGCCATTATCTCATTTAGATGCTCAAATTTAGAGAGATAAAAGCACAGAAACAGGATAAGGTGACATGCGGTTAAGGACACTTAATGGGAAGCCAGACCACCATGTTTGAATCTAAACCCTCCACCAGCTGTGTGGTCTCAGCTAGGGGACCTTCAATTCCATCAGCATCTTTGGGGATGTTAGCCCCTTCCTCACTAGGTTGTGGTTAAAAGTCGATGGGTTACTAGGTATAAACTGCTCAGGACAATCCTTGGAATATGACCACTAATAAAGGTTAGCTGGAGTCCTTGTCACCTTCACCATCACCACCATCAATATAACCCATGCTACATAAATATGAGAGTGGATGGGAGCCTCCATCTGCTGACTTCTACCATGGGATTTTTTTCCCACCACCACCCCCATTACTCCATTAGCATGATTGTGATGTAGACAACAACTTGTGAATGACACATTTGAGGCCTCAGGCCTTACTGTATTATTACCTAGCATGTAGTTTAATTAAGGTTTCCTCTGTTCTGGGACAGATGTTCAGCTAACGTAGATAAGAATAAGCAATTCCAGATAGGGTCTCTTTAAGCCTGGACACACAGAATGAGGGTACAGGAACATGGAAACACTAAAGTATTCAGTTAATTTGATCAGGAGAAACCATATGTTTCAGTGTCTGTGTTGACAAAACCTATAGGTGGGTCTGAGGTTTTGTGCAAAACCAAATAATAATAATAAACATTAGGACCCTGTGTTGACTGAGTTTCCCTTTGTCCCTTTAACCCCAGAGAGCCATACTCCTCTAGCACATACCTGAGAACTCTTAAGTAGCAATTCACTGAGAAGGTGCCACAATCTGAGGTGTGAAGATTTCTTCTGCCAACAAAGGGACCTCCATTTAAGGAAGACTTTTTTGACCTTAAAGTGTTGATGTGTGCATAGGACTTAAATAAATAATGCTTTGAAGTTAAACAACAAAAACATCTCCTAGACTTAGAAGACAAAGATCTGAGTCTCACCTTCAGGTTACCAAGTATATGACGCTAACTCTTAGCTTAGTCTCTCTATCCCTAGGAATAATGCCAAAACAATCAGCCATTAAAAACCCTATGAGTAACAGAGAAGCACTGACCTAGCTGGACATGGCACAGTGTCTGGGAGTGTTTTGTTCTGTAGTCCATAGGGTAGCTGTGAGTTGGACTCGACTCGATGGCACCTCACAACAACAAATAATAATGAAAAAGATACAAGTGAAATTCTTTTTCCACGGGTTTTCATGTGGTCCGTAATCAATTCATACATTTGAAAAGTTATTGAGACATTGGTATTATACTCAAGATCCCTTCTTAACGGGATCTTAATGGGATCAACTATAGAGTTTTCTTGGAACTTTTCCTCTCTGTCCAGTGGGGCATAATGGGTTTTGATCAGTCCAAGGACAGAAGACTGCCTTTAGCATTATGAAATGATCAGGAAATGGTTTCATCTCCTTTTACTGGCCTACCTGAGTGAGTCCTTTTTAGTGGGTCCCTGGTCTCAATTTTGAGGACTCTCTAATGAAGCAGAAGGACCAAAATCATCCAAAAGAAGTCACTGTGACCCTTTAGGTCAGTGCCCTAAAAGCATGCATACCAGAGGGCATCTGCTTTCTGTGATCAAGGAGGACATTATGATCCACCGTCACTTGGAGTTCAAGTTCCTTCTGGCGTAATTAATTGTTCTAAAGACAATATTCCATTTTCCTAGGGAGGGATTTTAGAATACAGCCTCTTCCTCTTCCCCCACTACATCTTCCCATGATGCTCCATGCTATCCTCAGGACTGAAGCTTAATTTTACCTCTAGCCCAAGCAAAGTTGTTTTTTGTTATGTTTTGTTTTGATTTTTTTGGTGGTACTGAGGGTTGAACCCAGAGCCTTGCGCTTGCATGCCCAAGCAAAGTCTTGATGTAAATTTGAAGGTTGTAGAAGGGGGAAAAAAAAGTGTGTGTGTGTGTGTGTGTGTGTGTGTGTGTGTGTGTGTGTGTGTGTATTTAAAGCCCAAAACTGTAAAGAATTTTAAAATCTTTGGCAAATTTGTATTTTCTACCTCAATACACAATAATGTTAATAAACCTAATGGATAATACTTGCCAGTATTATTTCCATTACAGAGCAATTAGGGGCCATCCTAAAGTTTAACCTTTCTCATATTTTCCTGCATCTGTTCTCTCCAAAACTGGAATAAATAAGTGATCTTGATTTGAAACCTAGTAAACAATGGAAAAAGTCATTGTAAACTGTATGGGGTTTTGGCTGTTGTCCTGACTGATTTGCCCTTGCCGGGTGATATGTCAGTGCTATGAAATTATGATACATTGCTCATCGTGGCAATTACCTGTGTCAGAGTACATCTAGGTTTCAGTGCTTCAGAGGTATGAACAAAGTAATGAGATGGAGAATCTTGGTTTGTTTGCATTGAATATTGATCAAATGCACGACTGATTCTATAAAAGACGAGCAGATTTGATTGTTTCATGATATATTTTTTCAGGAGCAAATAAATCATTTTTAATTGAAAGTCTGTTGGAAAGGGGCATCATACCATCATCTGAAAACCCTGCATAGACAGCATTTACAGATTTCTGGGGATGACTGTATGAGTCTATTCAGAATATACAATTTTTTAACTCTGTTTTATTAGCAATTTTTAACATGCAACGTAATGGGTCTCATTATGAATTTCCACACATGCACTGCGTTGTGCATTTCTCATGTTAACTTCCCCTTTACCCTCTCATGACCTTGCTGTAACCTTCTGTGCCCTTGAGACACATTGTCAAGGAGAGGAGGGGTGGCCAGTGCAGGCTGCTGTGTCCAGTTGAACTGTCCTGAAAGCAATAGCAAAGCAGACCACAGTGGGCAGCTGCCCACTGCCAGGTAGAACGGCGTCCATTTACCAGAAGGGGCTCTTGCTCTTCCACTGTGTTCCCCTCTCCTCCATCAAGATGTGACCTTCAGCAGGGATCAGGGATAAAAGCCCTTGACCAAAACTTGTCTCTGCCCTCCCAGTGAGGACCTCTTCCTCCTCTCTTGTAGTCAGTCTCCATGTTCCACTAGCCCCAACAAAGGCCCGTTCCTTACCTTCCTAGACTCTCCCATTGCGTGGACCTTAGCCTTCCAAAGGCTCTCCCAGCCTGCCCCATTGCGTGGACCTTAGAGATCATCTCTTGGCTCTGCTGTGGCTGGCAGCCTCTGCTGAAGCGGTGGGGATGGTAAGCTCCTGCATTCAGAATGAAGCTCTGAATGCATCTCTCCTCAGAGACATCGTGAATCTGATGATTAGGGCTGTAACACCATCAGTTCAGATTAAATGATCTTTTTCCAGGCTATTGGAAACTTAACCATCTGGTATATACTATTTTCTTGGACTATACTTTTCAAATTAAAAGGAAAAGAGTTACAACTTGTGTACTTTGGATAGGTTCTTCATGAGGTAGTTGAGGCTGGTTGGAAATGCTTTCTTTTCCTTGCTTGCCTTTTTTTTTCCCCAGAGTACCAAATCTTAATTGTATTAGTGGATTGCCTTGTTATTCAATATCTAGTGGTTTTAAAAAGTTTGTCTTCATGTAGTTGTGAAGCTCCATCATGGAATTGGGGGGAAGAGAAAAGGCTTACCTGGCAAGTTTGCGTGAACCAATGCTTTTAAAAAGAAGACATTATTTTTATGCAAGATTGGTTCACATCATGTCACATCTAGGGTGTCATTTGAAATAGAAAGCCATGTTTGTTATTGTTAGGTGCCGTCGAGTCGGTATCCGACTCATAGTGACCCTCATAGGGTTTTCAATGTCTGAGTGCTTCGGGATTGCCTTGGGAGTGGATTTCCAGGCCCTTCTCCCATTTTTGCGGTGCTGGGAATTGAACTCAGGACCTCAGAGACTGCAGTGCAGCACTCTACCCACTGAGCTAAATCCCAGCCCATCAGAAAGCCATGTGGCATTCTTAAAATGTTAAAAGTAAGGAACTTGAAATTTCCCATATTAATTCCCACTGTTATCTAAAAAGCCAAAGTAGGTTATTAAAGATAGTTTAATAGTTATGCTATAGTCTGTATATATTATTATCCTTCATGAACAAGGAATTGGCTTTGTACTGTGGTACAAAGAAACGTGAGCAAACTGGCATTGCCACATATCTACCCTCCTAGCATGTGCTTCTTCCCCACTCACCTCACAAACACACAATGGAAACTGAAAAGCGCGTTTCCACTCCTCTGTACTACTTTTAATCCCCAAAGTGAGTATTAATGTTTTTTTAAAGTTTTCCTAAAAAGAATATTAGAAAATCCTTGCAAGCAAGAATCCCATCTAAATAGAACACAAGGAAATCAAATGCGATTTCAAATGCAAAGTGTTATTAATCTAAAGTCAGGACAGGATTCTCCTGTCTTTATCTCTTGTAACATAGACCGGTGTTCGTGGTGCACATTTTAGTACCATACCTTCTCTTTGTTCTCCTGCTAAACATTGCTGTGATGGCAAAGATAGCAAGTCATAAGGGACTGTGTGAGCCTGGGGTGGATTCTACATTGTATGAACAGCTATTAATATTTTAAACACTGTCTACCCTGCTGGCACTGAGGTATTACATCACTATTTATGCATTAGAATTTGTCACTGATTGGGAGGTTTTGGGTGTTTTAGTGTCCCAACCATTGAGAGGAGATATAATTGCGTTAACACAATTAACATGTACAAAAAGGCAGACGTTTTACATTATTTCAAATGTTTCTGATAGCCTGAGATCCAAAAATAACTACTTGATTAACTAATTTGTCTCATAAAAAATCTCTCTATGTAGGTCAGGATGAGATCATTTAAAATATCTACTCCCTTGAGAAACTTTCCAACCACCAAAAAAAAAAAAAATCTCATTTGAGAGTTGGAGTCGAATTATATGGTCATTTTAGTTCTCAGAATTCAAAGCATAGTTGGCTGGAATCATGTGCGTGTGATAATTCTAGGCTACTCTCAATAAATAATACATGTCATTTCTGCTTCACTGAGACTGTCACTGACTGCTCTAAATGACTTTCAACACAGGGCCCAGCCTCCTCTCCCAGAGTGCACTTCAGCTCAATTCCAAACCTGAAGGGTCTTTCCAGTATCCGGCCAGCTACCACAGCAACCAGACCCTGGCCCTGGGTGACACAGCCCCTTCGCAGCTCCCAGCCCGCAGCACCCAAGCCCGCACTGCAGGTCAGAGCTTCAGCCAGGTACGTTCCCTTTGCTGTATTGGGTGGTGGGCTCCAGGGAAACAGGTCGGGTGCAGGGGTGTGCAAGGGAGGTTTCGATCCAGCCTGCTTTTCCATGGGCACATTCCACAACTTAAGAGGACCCCCTTTGCTGCTGTGAGGAAAGGAAAGGAATAACAATGGATGATTATAGGGTCACACCGACCAGAAAACAGATTTCCCTTAGGAATATTTGCGAATTGGTCGCACTATATGTCATGCATGTTTAGCTGTGTGAATATGCAAATGGACATGTAGTTCCTGTATTGTGTCTATAACGTGATATAAGTGCGCTCTACATTCTGAGCATGTGAGAGTCCCTGGAAAAAATACTGAGTGCTCATCTTCGGGATTAATCCTATCAAGAAACATAGTATAAACACATAATCAAGTACACAGAACCGTTTCATAGATGCTTGTGATTAGTTTAGGGTTAGTTACACTTTGTCAAGTCTGATTTTGAAATGTGCCTTTAATTGTTTCATTAAGGCATGCGATTTTTCTTATAGTTTCACTGTATAAATTCATTAGCTGCAGTTAGAACCAGCTCTTGGTAGAAAGAAGCCAGTGTTAACATCGTATGCTAATATATATGCAGAGAGAGAGTGAGAGAAAACTAATATTTTGGTTTTTATGATTTTGGGGCCCAAGGCATATTCAATCAGTCAGCCAGAGTTAATTAATATATTGGAAGGCTATCCTGTTTAATGCAATTTCAAATGTATTTCAGTGGCATAAGCCACTTTTTGCTTGGGAGAAGGACCCAGCAATCCACTCCCCAAAAAATCAATCTGCCATTGAAAACCCTATGAATAGCGGAGAAGCACTGACAGTAGTGTTTTGCCCTTGCCCGTTGTACGTAGGGTCACTATGAGTTGGATACCGACTCGATGGCACCTAACAACAACAAGCCACTTTTAATCACTGTGCTTTTGTTTGTGGAATGGAAGGCCAGAAAACCAACTCATCATGGGAGATCCTAAGCCACCCTTTTAGCTGATGAGCTTATTTTCATTTCTTATGCAGTTATTGAGCACAACCTGTGTCGGGAACTCTTCACTGGCCCCACTACCCACCACTGGTTCCTCTAACCCTCAACCCATGTCTGTCACTAGTTTCTTGTTATCCATTCATATGTTTTCCAAAAAAAAACCTGAAAGCTGCTTGAAAGCAGGATCCTCCTCATAGTTTCATCAGTAGCTCCTAGCAGGCCACCTGCCCCCAGGAAGCGTCTCCAAAGAGGTGAGAAGCAGAGAAACTTAGGATGGCTTAGTGTAGCCACTGTGACATGCTCATTTAAAATGTGACATTGGTGTTACTGAAGCAATGTTATTGAAGTTGACTTTCAGTTACTAAAGTTAAATAATGTACCAGTGGTTTTTTTTTTAATGCCAAGTGCCTTCAAGCAACACACTTGTCCACGGGTGGCTTTGTAACTTTTGCCTTTTTTGTGATGCTGAGTTAGAGGAACATGGACGCCAGGAAGTCACAAAACACTCCCCTGCCCTGCACTAAAGTTTAATCAGAAAGTGTTACTTAAGTTGTAAAGATATCAAAGTCATATGTATTTGGAGTTACTAGTTATTATTTGAAAGCATCAATTAGTGTGCATGTTCAAGGATATAACTTAGGTTTGAGATGCATGTTACAGGTTCTCACCTAGAACAAGTCTGAATATTCAAATGAGGACTTGAAACGTTGTTCTAACACACTTAGCTAGCAGAACTGAGACTGTGGTTGAAGAACTGAACTGTCTTCTAGATCAGTAGTTAGTGTTTATTGGTATCACCGCACTATGGAAGACGTGGTTATTGAATACCCTATAGGACACGTGACTCCTAAATAATGTCAGAGCAGTGTTGAGCCAGGAAATCAGCATTTTTACTGTGCATTTAGTATTCTGCCCTGGAAGTAGGGAGGCCACTCCCATTCCAATAGCGTCTTCATTGTTTGGATCACTGAGTGGTTTTCAAAGCCTACGTGATACATTCTTGTCAATATTCTGAAGAGTATTGAATCTCTCCCTCAAGGATACATTACTTTTTACAATATCCCACTCAGTTGGTAGAATGATGCTCTGTACTCTCTGAGGCCCTAGGTTTGATTCCCAGCACTGCAAAAATTGGAGTATGACCTGGCAGCCCACTCCCGAAACAATCCTGAAACAATCAGCCATTGAAAACTCTGTGAATATCAGAGAAGCACTGACATAGTGCTGGGCATGGCACAGTGTTGGGGAGTGTTTCATTCTGTTTTACATGGGGTAGCTATGAGTGGGGTATGACTTGATGGTACCTAACAACAAACAAATAGTTATAAAGTTCTGTCGACAAGGGCTAGTGAGATCAAATCACGGCTAATAGATACCAAGCCAAGTAAATGAGGTAAATAATGATCAGAAAAAAATATGTCTTTATTTTATCCAAAGATCTAATTTTAAAGCAAAGCAAATGATTTTTTCCATCTTGCTTACAAATTGTGTCTAAATTCAATTATGAAGGAGTATCATAAATATTTGGGTCTGGGGCTTAGCTCAATTTGTAGAGTGCTGCTCTGCATTCTCTAAGAACCTGGGTTCAATCCCCAGCACTGGGAAAAAGGTATGGCAATTCACTCCCGAAGCAATCCTGAATAAATCGGCCATTGAAAACCCTATGAGGGTCGCTACGCATTGGACCTCACTCGGTGGCATCCAACAACAACAACAATCATAAATATTTAAGATCTCCTTTCAATGTTAAAAAATGGTATCCACCATAATAAATGCTTATTGAGTGACCCTCACCAAACTCTTTGATAGGTTCTGGCAAGCATACATAACCTGCCTTGCCTTATTATATCGGACCCAGAGTAAAACTAAAAGTCACAAAAATTGCCATTAAAGATTAGTTCTCTGCTGTTCCCCCCACACACACACAACTAAAATCATCAAAAGTTGTTCTGCTCCAATTTGAAGATGAGTTCATGAAGGAGGACAGAAAGTGTACAAACCTTGCCATCAGACTTGAGGGCCTTTCCAGGAAGTGATGTGGGCTGATTTATACTTACTTTTTGCTCATCCCAACACTCTGATCCTACAAGCGACTCACTCGCACCTCTAAGTAGACTGTGTGGAGTCCAGCTCCATCTCTTGCTGCTTCTTCCAATGTTTGTCTTTGTGTTGGGTCTCGTGAGGAGCCTCTATCAAAAAGACTTTCTATATGTCTGGCTCACTCTTGAAGCATTCAAGATGTATTTGCCCCCATTGATGTCTCCAGTGTACATACTTGGGAGGGAGCAGTCAAAAAAATAGACATGATCCTGTCCTCAAGAGCCCTATGTTCTAGTAGCGGAGATGGGGATTCAGGCAATCAACACTGTGAATAAATAAGTGGCAGAGTATAGAAGAAGGTGATGGTTTCTGTGGCAAAGAAATGGACACAAGATAGGGCAAGGAAGATGCAAGGGGGAAAATAGGGTGTAGCACAGTATGGGGCCTCATGGAGGGGATGTTTGGGCAGGGACACGAAGGAGAAGCAGGAGGGAGGTGTATCACTGTCTGCAGGGTGGCAGATGCAGTGGTTCCTGGATTGGGAAGCCTGGCGTGTTGACCAAACAACCAGGAGGCCAGAGGGGCTGGAGAGCAGGGTGCAAAAGCTTTCACTGTTAACATCGCTCCTTAACTCAGAGTAAAGCGAGGAGCCTGTGAAAAGTTATGATTAGCAAAACGGCATGGCCTGCCTTATGTGTTAAAATCATCATTCTGTCGTGTATCAGGTGTCCTATGCTATAGTTCGTTGCACAGAAGTTTGAGCCTTCCCATTAGGTTGCTTCAATGCAAGAGCCAGAACAATACAGAATTAACCTCGATATCCCCAGGCACTGGCCCAGGGTTCCCCAAATACCCATCAGGTTCCTGCAACACAGCTGGATGCTTTTGAGTTGTACTCAGAAGTTGTACCGGCTTGCGGGTAGGGAAGAGGATGCAGAAGCTGGCCCTCCTCCAGGGTTTGTTTGCTTCCACTCATGCAGAATTTCCCACAGAGTAAATGATTTTCCTCACAGAGAAGCCACTTTGAAAAGGTGGGTTTTTCCCCACATCCAAATGTAAAACTGTGTCGTCCAGCCGCAAATCCTTCAAAGAAACAAAGTGTACAGGAAATCTGAAAGCTGCGTCTGTAGACACAGCACTGCTAAAGCAGCCTAAAGATCTTGAAACCATTTGCATGTTTTCCAGCAGAGCTGAAGTATGCACGTAATTGTCATCTGAGGGAAATAGCCTGCTAGCTGCAGAAAATTGAGAATTGTATGACAGTTCTCTAAAATAAAACTATACAATAGTGGAGATTCTGGAAAAGCAATATGCTTCTTGAGATGCAAAATTTCTTTCTTTCTTTCTTTTTTTTTAATCTGGGCTATGTAAGGTTGCACTGACTTTTCTGTCTTAAAAGTCCTCATTTACACTCTATCAGAATTATAAATACACCATCTGCTCACTTCTGCCAGTGGCTATGTGCTCATTGTTGGAACATGGGAACATTGCTGCTTGGTGCATGTTCGTATTAAGTGGATGTGAAGGATGGGGGAGGGGGGCCCCTGTGGATGGTGCTGGCGTGGACCTCAGAGTCCCGCATGCTGCAGATGAGAAGCAGGTTTCCAGTACGCACCCATTGTATTGGTTCTGGAATGGACAGGTCAATAGACGCAATTACTAAGCTGTCACTCCCGTTTGCTTAAGTGTAGAAGTTGTGTTTGGATAATACTTTCAAGAGAAATGTTACCAGTCAACTTGGAAAGCACAGAGTTGCAGAGATATTTTTAGGATAAGATGCATACCTCATGCAGCACTTGGAGGAGAAAACATGCTGTTTTATGCATTTTCCTTGGCATATCTGTGAGAAGCTGGCAGGAAATTTTTTGAGATAGTTTAAAGATGATTACCTATTGTAAATCCATATGCCTTGCTTTGCTTTAAAGTCTGCATCCTTTACTTTCCCTGTCCTATATAAGCATGTTTAAGGAGAAGGACATGGCAATCCACTCTGCAGGCAATCCTGAAACAATCAGCCATTGAAAACCCTAGGAGGGTCACTATGAGTCAGACAGGACTTGATGGCAAACAACAACAACAGTAGCATATTTAATCTGCCTTTAACAGTTGAAGCATTTCTTATTGCAAAGAATGTATTTCGCTATAACATTTTCTCCTCTGTGAAAATAATTGGGTTATGAAAGTTATACTAAGTGAGCCCCTTGCTGAAATAAAAGTTTTATGTGCTGTATTTTTTCCAGTGCCCATGGAGATTTTAAGAAAGAGTTGTCATCAAGACACCCCTCCTATGCATGCAAGATAAATTTGCATAAGGTCCTTAGGTCATTGCTTTAAATTTCCTTACCTATTTTTCTTTCCCCTTGGAGATTACAGAAATGGCCATATATGGGCCAGGTGTGGTGGTGCATACCTGTAATCCCAGTGATTCGGGAGGCAGAGGCAAGAGGATTGAAAGTTTGAGGCCAGAGGCAGCCTGCGTAACTTAGTGAGATCCTACCTCCAGATAAAAAAATAAAAAGAGGGCTGGGGGTGCAGCTTAGTGGTAGAGTGCCTACAAGGTACGTGCAAGGACCTGGGTTCATCCCCCAAGTACAAGAAAGAAAAGGAAGGAAAGAATGAAGGAAGGAAGAAGGAAGGAAGCAAGAAAAGAAGGAAGGTAGGAAAGAAGCAAGCAAGACACGGAAGGAAGGAAGGAAGGAAGAAAGGAAGGAAGGAAGGAAGGAAAGAAGGGAGGAAGGGCCATATATAAAATACTTCTGGAATATTTATTGATGATGATCATAACCAAATTTTACAAAGTGAAGGTCAAAAGAAAGAAGAACTCAGTCTCCAAAGATGGAAAAATCTATACCAATATGTGTGTACTATTCACTTCCAGCCTGCAGCGGTAGCCCTGTGGCATCCGATCCCGTCAGATCTCAGAAGCTAAGCAGGGTTGGGCCTGGTTAGTACCTGGATGGGAGACCGCCTGGGAACACCAGAAGCTGTGGACTTGGGAGAAGGACCTGGCAACCCCCTCCCAAAAATCAGTCTGCCATATGAATAGCAAAGAAGCACTGACAATAGTGTTTCCCCTGTTGTACAGAGGGTCGCTATGAGTCGGATACCGACTCGACGGCACCTAACAACAACATAACAACATTCACTTCCAGGATTTGGGAACAGGTATAGTCTCCCTCCTCGAAGTTGTAATGGCAAGATTTGCAGGGTTTCTTGCAGGATTTCTGTGTGTCTCCCAGCCCCTCCCCTCCTCCCTCTTAACTACAACTTTTGCACCGTTGGGCAAAGAGGAAGCAGGGAGGGTGCTTGGCATTATTATCTTCCAGGTGCTCCTTGTTCTTGTACTCATTTGAGGACAGGAATCCATTCCAAGTGCCTTAGTTCTTCCATGACTTCAGTTTAATTTACTCTGAAGGTCACCTTTCAGTGTTGGCGGGATAGCACCAGCAGGAAATCCAGCCTTTCGCCACAGTGATACAGCTGCAGGCATGTTCCGTATTAGTTTTTACAAAACCGAGTACCCCTCGAAAGAACCAGTAGACCAAAACTTGATGATTTTCTTTGACAATTTCCAAAATCAAATCTTTGCCTCAGTACCAAGATTCTTCCTTTGGAATTAAAGGGTGGCATTCCTTCTGGAAACTGCAAAAGAGAAGTTACCAGAATCCTGTGAGCAGTAGTAGTTGTGCTGAAGAAATGTGTTACGTCCCAGAGAGTAAGTTCAGGAGACACAGCTACTTTGGGAGCATAGATTCGTTTCAACAGAAATATGTTATATAATACCTAAATATGAGTGTACAGGCTGGGATCTAGCCCAGTTGGTAGAGTGCTGCTCTGCAGTCTCTGAGGTCCCAGGTTCAATTTCCAGCACCACAAAAATGGGAGAAAGTCGTGGCAATCCACTCCCGAGGCAATCCCAAAACAGTCAGCCATTGAAAACCCTATGAGGGTCACCATGATTCGGGTACAACTCAACAGCACCCAGCAGATATGATTGTTTACCTTGTAGAGTTGGTGATTTCTTCTCATTTCAAAGTTGTGAGAGAAAATGGCTTTGGCCAGTCCTAAAGCTCTTGACAAACTTATCCTAAGAGAGTGCAATGATTTCTCAAACGTTTTATTAGCAGCATAGACCACGTCTTACAAAATTACATTGCCTGATGGTTCTCAATTAAAAATGTATTTCTTTGAAGATGTCATCCTAATGCTGTCTTTCAGTCCAGCCTCCTCCACTCCCTGGAAGAATATACTTTAGGCATCCCTTGCACCTCCCCAGTACTTTGTCATCACATAAGTCCCTCTATGTTGAGGCAATGCCCGTAAGCACCAGCCCAAGGCAGAGTCACATTCCTGTGATTTCTGAAGCCCTGGCACGGAGGCAGTGCTTTCCTTTGTGATGTTTTCTCCAGTTTCTCCTCTCAAGACCTTGTGCTTTCCCAGAAGCACTCCTGGCCATGTGGATTTTCACCACCCCCTAGCCAATGCAATCTGCAAAGGGGACATAATTTAGTGATAGGTTTGTCTGTCTGCTGTAGCCACAGGAAAACTCGAATGGAGGAATCCAGTCAATGAGGGAGCAGACTGCTGATAGCAAGTCATTAAGCTCATCTTTGGGAATCCATCAGCCAGCAACTCTGGTTCCCCATTCCTGACATTGTTGGCTTAGCTGCTTAGCATTCTGGGCAAACATCCCTCCTATTCCTGAACCAGGCACCATGCCGATTATTTCAGGGAACACTGCAGGTTGAATGTGTCTTCACAAGGACTGCCTGTAAGTCCAGGGCCCACTTGGTAAGATGTGGTTTTCCTTAGCATCATGGGGTGCCCATGACTGGAAGTCAAGATTCCTTAGAGATCCCTGGCTGTCAGGTCTCTTGTTAACTGGCTGCAAGTATTGGATTTTTTTTCTTTCTTTCTTTTTCTCTTTCATTGTGCTATATTTTCTTCTGTTTTGTTTTGTTTGTGCTTCTAGATTTCCAAAGAATGGGGATTAAGTAAGTTTCCAGGTTGTGACAACTTTTCCCTTATGACCTCTCTGCCATCCGTGGTCCCTTTGTAGAACATCCAGTGTGAAGATCAGGAAGCAGCTATGATTAGTTGAGGCTGATGCCCATTGTTGGTCCAAGAGCACCATGTTCTTCGGAGCTGCTTCTCCATAAAACAGAATCATATTTTTGAGCCAGGGCGTATTCTATTTCAATATATGACCACAGAGCTCCAAAATAATGTCAAAGCAAAATACGCAATTTTAGAGAATTGCTAAGTGTTCCTGGAGAGCGCTCTCCTCCTTTGCACATGGAAAAGAGTTGCTCTTGTCAGTAGTTTATGGAGTTAGCAGGTGAATTGATGCTGGGAGCTTGAGGACTGCTCATTAATGGCCATTGGAAATGGTGTGCATATTGCCTAACTTCCCATTTCAAGTATTTTCCTACCACACTTAGGAAAGACATCCTCCCCTTAAACAGTTCTATAAAAGAAGTATAAATGCGTTCTTCCATGTACCACTCAGTACCATACACATACAACTATGCCTACACAAAGACGACATAAAAATCATAGCTACAGTATGTCCTAAATCAGACCTACCTGAAACTTACATCCATAGAGATGGAATGGTTAATGTATAGGAACATGGGGGAGTTAATGTGTCATATTTTTCTTTATGAATCTCCCATAATAGGAAGCAAAGGCAGAACTACATTGAATGTATACCAAACTCAGTCTGTTAGAAGCTGTTCAGTCAGAGCACCTACTTGACAGGGTTGCTTGTGTGATGTTCTGCTTGCTTGACCATTCCACAGAGACAGGGAAAATAAAGTAGTCTTTGGGATGAGACTGATCTAAAGAAGGAGGAGAACATTGTAGGAACAGTTTCTGCCAATATCCTGAACTGTGTGATCAAGGACATTATCGGGGCCCAATGTGCTCCAAGTACTTCTCAAATTTTTTATCAATATTTTTTCTTTTAAGGTCTTTATCATCAATAACAGATTTATTTCAGTTCTCCTTGCCTATGCATTCCCAAATAGCCCTAGGAAAGAAAGATTAGTCTTTAGTTTTAAAAAAGGGAGATTCACCTGAATTCTGACTTTAAAATTAGATTTACAGTTTTATTGTGTTGGCATGCTTTTGAGGTAGAATTGAACCTCAATGAGAGTAAAGTGGATACAATTTTGTTTATGTTGATACTCATTTATATTATTTCTAACCCAATAATAGGTAGTAATAAGCTGTCCTATGAATTGAGCAGTGGGCTTGAAGCACAGCCTTATGTATCCCTATAAGAGTTACTAAATGAAATCATATAATGAAACTGAAGCATGAAAATGGAAACACTCCCAGAGGATTACTGTTTCTGTCCAAATGATGCCACAGAACAATTTTCTCTTTTTAGCCAAAGATATTTATTACTCCAGAAACCACTGGAATGTAGTATAGCAACCCTGAATCATTTATTGTAAACTACTGATGGGCTTATACAGCTGAGCTGTCCAATAAGGTGGCACCTAGTCACTTGTGGCTATGTCAATTTAAATTAATTAAAACTAAATGCATACTAAAGTTCTTTTCCTTAGTTGACTGGCCACATCTCAAATTCTCAGTAAGGCCTTTATCCAGGGGCTGCCATATTGGAACATGTCTGTCTGGAACATTTCCAGTGTTGCAGGGCTGCCATATTGGAACATGTCTGTCTGGAACATTTCCAGTGTTGCAGGGCTGCCATATTGGAACATGTCTGTCTGGAACATTTCCAGTGTTGCAGGGCTGCCATATTGGAATATGTCTGTCTGGAACATTTCCAGTGTTGCAGGGCTGCCATATTGGAACATGTCTGTCTGGAACATTTCCAGTGTTGTAGCAAGTCCACTGGGCCTTGCTACTGTTCTGCACAGATTTCCCGCAGTATGGATGGCATCCTGGGAAAGCTGTTTGAATGATGGTGGCTAAAATTAGGGAAATGGATTCAAGCTTTTTAAGAGTTGCATTTTAGTACAAAGTGAACAATACTACTGTGTTAAAGAGTATGTAAAAATGTATTCTTTTTTTAAAAAATCATGTTAAAACTTATTGACAAAATTTCACCAAGGTCCTCCAATATGTAAAAGATTTTCAGCTTAGCCACCAATGCTTGTCAAAATATCTGGTACTAGGGTGGCACATCTCAATATTTCTGCAGATTTAGGGACAACTTAATGAAACTTTGGAGACAATAAGATTCAGCGGAGTTATCACTCTAAGACTGGAAATTTCAGCAGATCAAAAGGAAAACGAAGTGTTTGCAAAAAGAAAATCCACATTTTTCCTGGGACACATGTAATTCTAATATTTAATACTGAATTACTATTCACATTATAGAAGAAATTAATTTATTGACTAAATTAGTTACTTCTATTAGTATTTATTTTGTTAAAAATTATGCTATTTGGTAATGGCATCATTAATGTATTGCTATTGTTGTTAGATTCCAAGTAGTTAGGTCCTACTCATGGTGACCCTACTTACAGCAGAATGAAACACTCCCCGACACTGTGCCATGTCCGGCACTATTGTCAGAGCTTCTCTGCTATTCATAGGGTTTTTGATGGCAGATTGTTTTTGGGAGTGGGCTGCCAGGTCCTTCTTCCTAGTCTGTAGCACTGGGTATTCCCAGAGGGTCTCCCATCCAGGAACTAACCTGGCTGAACTTGCTTAGCTTCCGAGATTGGCAGGATGGGATGCCAGGGTGTTATGGCTACAGGCATTAATGTATTGTTGTTGTTGTTAGGTGCCGTCGAGTCGGTATCCGACTCATAGCGACCCTCAAAGGGTTTTCAATGGCTGAGTAGCAGGCTATTATTAACACTATATACTCAAGACATAACAATAAATATTTTGTTATAAGCTGGGTTCTCTCAGTCCCTTGGCCCCTTGCTCAGCATTATCATCCTGTAGGAAGAGCTTGCAGAAATTCCTGCTGCATGCTGTTCTATCACTTGCCACTTGGGTTCTGCACGGCTAAATGTTGCTGAAGCCCTAGTCAACAAGGAACCACGGTAATATTTCCAAAGAATAAGGTCTGTAGCTTACTGGGATTTCTCAGCCCAGCAGCATCTGCCTCGTGGGGGAGACTATTAGAAATAAGACCCATTCCAAATCCCCTGAAGTAGAATATCTTCTATAAGTGGCTGCTAAGCTTTGGTGGGCACAGGAGTCACCTGAAGAGCTCGTTAAAACACAGGTCCCTGAGCCCCTGCCCCAAATGGAACCTGTTCCATTCCAGGTGAAGTGATGCTGGTGCTGCCAGTGTGGGGACAGGCACCTCAGAAAACTACTACTCCAGGGGAAAATGGTTCTCGTATTTGCTGCACAGTGGAATCACCTAGCAGGCTTCCCAAATTCCTGATGCATGGGTCCCACCTTCAGAGACTCTGAATTCAATGGCTAGCACATGGCATAGGTGTTGAGATTCTTTCTTAGAAGCTCCCCGGCAATTTTGACATGCAGCTACGTTTGAGAAGCCCAGTGCATGTTTTGTGCTCAGAACTGCCAGGAGAGAAACTCCAAGCTTCTCTAGGTAATGGTGGACCATTTTCCCTGGGGCTCAAGGAGACACAGTAGTTCTGCAGAGCTTGCCTACTAACATCTACAAATGAGAACACTCATTGCCAGAGCCTTGTTGGTGTTGTTAGATGCCATGGAGTTGATGTCCAACTCATAGCAACTCAGTGTACCACAGGTGAAACACTATTGTCCATGCTTCTCTGCTATATACGGTGTTTAATGGCTGATTGTTCCATGGGAGTGAGGCCGAGTCCTTCTCCCAAGCCTATAGCACCTGGTGTTCCCAGGTGCTCTCCTATCCAACTACTAACCAGGTCTGACCCTGCTTAGCTTCGGAGATTTGAGGGGATCAGAGGACACAATGGTACAGGTGCAGGCAATAAACTGTGTGAGGCTGCCAGGCACTGTGTGGGGGCTTCCCCTGCTATTCCTAGGGATTTCAGTGGCTGATTGCTTCAGGACCATTCTCCCATACTTGTGATGCTGGGATTTGGTTCAGGCTTCTCCGGAAGGGTGGAGCAGCACTGTACCAACTAAACCAAACCCATGGCCTGCCGAGGCCTTAGGGTGGCCTTTATTAGCTACTCCTTCATCATTCCACAAATATTCCTGCTTCCTAAATCAGGCCCTATTCCGGTTGCTGGAGATACTTCACTGAACAAAATCACGGAGCTTACATTTTACTTTTTCTCCAACTATTAAGCTCAAAGCAGTTGTGGTGTGGGCTGAGATACATAATGTAAATATGAACGTATATTAAATATGAACTGCACATATAAATATGTATAATATAAACAAATACATGCACCCACACCTTGCCTAGGGGAATGTCTCTCAAAAAGGATTTAGTTCCTTCTCACACCAAGCTGTTCTTCATGGAGAATTTTTTTTTTTTTTTTTTTTTTTTGGTGTGTGTGTGTGTGTGTGTGGTACTGGGTGTTAAACCCAGGGCCTTGTGCTTGCATATTTTGCAAGTGCTGGACCACTGAGCTGCACCCCCAGCCCATTTTTTTTAACTTTTTTGAGACAGGATCTCGCTAAGTTATGCAGACTGCCCCAGTCTCGAACTTGCGATCCTCCTTCCTCTCCCTCCCAAGCCACTAGGGTTACAGGTGTGCCCCACCGTGCACAGCTTTTCATGGAGAATGTTGATGTTGCTCAGTTAACTCCTCACCTCTTCACTTGAACCTGATATCTTAGAGATGATTTGCAGTGCTGTGCCTGAGCAGATGAAAGTGCCCAGCCCATCATTGCCAATTGCCTTCCCCAAAAGGTGGAGCAGCACAAGTGAAACTTTTAATGGAGAACCTCTGCCCTTCTCTCTCCTTCCCACCCAAGGGCACCCTTCATTTTAAAGCTTTCCTTCCCTGCTTCTCTCTCACTCTCAGCACAATTCCACCCCCCTTTCACACCAGGGGCTCTTAGGAACCTTTCTGCTCCCCCAGGAAAGCCTGGAAGAGCTGAGACCTCCTGCCCAGAAGTTGTTGACAATGCAGTGTTTTCATTCGAATGCAAATCTGTCTCTGAACAAGATTCAAAAAAAAAGCGCTTTCCCCTGCAACTGTCTCTGCAGCTCCACTCCAGCCCTTGTTGTCCTGTGTTCTTGTAAATAAATGAGAGGCGACTGGCTTTCAGTGGGAAGACACAGCTGCAGGGGGTTCTTAAAAGAGCTGGAGCAGGAGGAGAGATGCGGAAAGCTTTGGAGCCAGGAGTTAAAGATCTAGAAAAGGGAGGCTTTTTCAGGTTTTCATTTATAATTGCTCTGATTCCTCTAGATTTTTTTTAATACTGAAAAGCCAACTTTATTCCCCTGACTCACTATCCACCCCTCCGCTTGACTCTTCTTGTAGGTAAAGAGTAGTCCGCGCGGCAACAGCAGCAGGATAAATTCTAGGACGTGACTTTATTACTCATATCCTCCCTCTAAGCAGCAATTTGGCCAGTTTGGGAGGTTGAAATGACAGTGGGCATTTCATGCCTGCGTTTGTCATTAAGACGCACATCAGAAGGGCAGCGAGGGAGTCCTGACCGCCCTGTGGGGTGGCTTTTAAAAGTCCTTATGTGACTCCTGTGATGCTACCCGAGACACCCCAGGTTGCTAAGCAAGCAAACGCACGCATATCTCCCTTGTCAGACGTGACTTCCAGCTCCCTGTCACCAGGCCTTTCCCAGGCAGGTTCCCTGGGGCTGGAAGCGAAGCCCACCTGGGCGATCGGGTTGCGGGTTCGCGTCCCCGATCCTATGATCCGGGTTGGGGGTTCACGTCCCCATCCAAGCGCGGGGCGCGCGGTGGCTAAGCGCCTGTTCTCTCCACCTCCCTCCCGGCCTGGGCGCTCCGGGTTGCAGGTTCGCGTCCCCACTGCGAGCGCGGTGGCCTCCCGCCGGCTAAGCGCCTGTTGTCTCCTCTCCCGCCTGGGCGCCCCGGGTTGCGGGTTCGCGTCCCCCCACCCCGCGCGCGGTGACCTCCCGCCGGCTAAGCGCCTGTTCTCTCCTCCCCCGGGCACAGGGCACCGCGAGCCGCGCCGGCCACCTGGCGGGGCCCGAGCCCGCGCCTCCGCCGCCGCCGCCGCCGCCGCGGGAGCCGTTCGCGCCCAGCCTGGGCAGCGCCTTCCACCTGCCCGACGCGCCCGCCGCCGCCGCGCTCTACTACTCGAGCGCCACGCTGCCCGCGCCGCCGCGCGGGGGCTCCCCGCTGGCCGCGCCGCAGGGCGGCTCGCCCACCAAGCTGCAGCGCGGCGGCTCGGCCCCCGAGGGCGCCGCCTACGCCGCGCCGCGCGGCTCCTCGCCCAAGCAGTCGCCCAGCCGCCTGGCCAAGTCCTACAGCACCAGCTCGCCCATCAACATCGTCGTGTCCTCGGCCGGCCTGTCCCCGATCCGCGTGACCTCGCCCCCCACCGTGCAGTCCACCATCTCGTCCTCGCCCATCCACCAGCTGAGCTCCACCATCGGCACCTACGCCACCCTGTCGCCCACCAAGCGCCTGGTCCACGCGTCCGAGCAGTACGGCAAGCACTCGCAGGAGCTGTATGCCACCGCCACCTTGCAGAGGCCGGGCAGTCTGGCAGGTAAAGGGGCTGCTGCCACCTGTCGGGGCTCGCCTGGGGGAGTGTGGGGGGGGGACAGGCTGGCCGGGTTGAGAGAGCAGTGGGCTTGAGCGAAACTCAAGCGGGTCAGGTCTCTGGGCTGGTTCTTAGTATGTCTAGAGTGGAGAGAAGGTCAGCATCTTACTTCTTTTGGGGAGTTGTGTGGTCTCTCTGTCGCTCCCTTTTCTCTCTCCCAAGGCAGAAGACTAAGCCTTAAGAATAAGGCACATTTAGTAAAGAATCACATAGACTTGTTACTTGTATCCAGAACAAATAAAATAGCAAAGCCTTAGCAATCACCACTTTTCTAACATCACCTTTAGTGGTCTACAGCTAGTCAGTCTCTCGCTTTTCTCTCTCCCCAGGCTGAAGACTAAGCCATAAAAATAAGGCACATTTAGTAAAGAATCACATAGACTTGTTACTTGTATCCAGGAAAAGAAAAAGAAAAAAAAAGTAGCAATCACCACATTTCTCTGATCACCTTTAGTGGTCTACAGCTGGTTATCGAGACTTTCCCCAGAACACAAGTTCCACTTGCCTAGATTTCAGTGGCTATGGGAAGGTAACCAATACTGAAGTCCCTTGAATGTGTTGTCTGCTTTATTACAGGCAGGAAGGGATGGGGCTGGGGAAAAACAAACCTTTTATTCTGCCAGTTCAGAGGAGGTGACATTTCTGCGGTGGCCATGCCCATCAACAACCAGGCTGAGCTGCTGAGTCTCTGCTGGTCGCACCATATGCTCAGCTGAAACAGGGCACAGCCATTGAAAGACCAATGCTGGGTCTTCTAAAACACCTGACAAGTCACTGGGATTTATTGCCTATTTTTTTTCCTTATGGAAGTATTTGGTAATTGTGTCAATCTAGTAGCAGATGCTGTGCTCATATGTTGCCTTTCTTGACACAAATAGATGACTGGGAAGATAAATAGGAGAAAAAAAAGGAACTTGTTGCAGGCACGGGGCAGGTGGCCAAGGGCTTCCTTAATTCAGCACAGTAATTGCCAGTGTGGACTGCCCTGGCTTAACAGGGTGCAGGCTGGGATTTGCTGCCCACAAAATTATGCTAGGTGTGTTTACTGAACCGAAAACAATCTCTCCCTCACTCACTGCCTCTTCCTGTAGAATAGAATTTTGGAGGTGGACATTAAAGCCAGTCTAGTCCCCATACCAAAATATCTATAATGTGGGGACTCCGGAGCAACAATCTGTTTGGAAGAGGGATGTGGGAGACAGGCACCAAAACTTTGTTAATGTAAGTTTCCAGAATAAATTACCAGATGGTGTCAAGGAGGGGGGAATTGGTGCTGCTGTGACATGGAAGCCCTGTGTCACCTTCTTAGCCACCCCAGCTACCATAGAGAAAAGGAAACTGAGGCTGTGGAGTCCAGGCACCTTACTAAAGGCCGTTTCATTTCCTGCCTTTACCTGGTGGAAGCAGTCAGGAGTTTTGGCCCTGGTTTGGTCTGGTAGACTTGTGTGTGTTCCCCTGTATCCCTCAGTGAGGCAGGGGCTGTGTCCACAGGGCGAGTATGTTGGGTCTGGAGGAGAGGGTGTAGAGTGGGGATGAGCAGCAAGGAGCCCAGAGGCTCCTTATATCATGGACTCTAGGAAGGAGGGGTCCAAGGTGATGCTTTGTGACAACAGCCTGTGCTCTCCTGTCTGCCCTGAATGCTTCAAAGGCTTGATGTGTGTGCACGTGTGTGAGTGTGCACACGTGTATGGTGGGTTGGTTAGGGGTGAGGAAGCATCTCTAGCAAGAGAGAGAGCGCCAGGTGACCAGAGCGCATCCCCCACCCCCGTGTCTTCTCTTCCCTCCACATTTCCATCTGCTCTTTATATTTTCTAGCCATATGTCATTTTTGCTACCAGGTAAGAAAACAGTTCAATGTGCCACTGAAGAATGTCTGTGTTAGAGCTACAGTGAACACCTTAAATGTTTGAATTCATTTGTTTAACGTGTCCTTAAATTTCCACGTAAAGATTTCTCCTTGCAAATTGCCACTGGTGGTTTTATTAAGTTTGAAATCAATCTGTAATGGTCTATAAACATTTGGTTTGAGATCAGGAATATCAGAGCTTTCAGACCCGATGCCTGAATCTGTGTGCTTGGTGGCATTCCAGGCATCATGAAGTTTTGAGCCACCTGGTTTGCTAGTTGAAAGAGAAAAACTATATTGAGAAAGCCCTGTGTCAACTTTCGGATTTGACAAACAGCTTTTGGATTTGTAGGGTTGTGATTTGAGAGGGTTGTTATCGATGCCTAGGAAGTGTGAAGACAGGGTAGATAATGACTTGAATAAGTCCTTTCATAATTATTCATTGTGTTTCTCTTATGCCCTGCCACTGATTGAGTCCCTGGACATACAATATCCCTGGAAATCCCTGTCCTCATTTCATATGAAAAAGACTGAAAATCATCAAGAGAAATATTTTCCTTAGGGTGGCCAGGGAAGGTTCTCATTCAGGGGTGTTCAACCTTTTGTCCTCCCTGGGCTTCCAGTAAAGAGGAACTGTCTTGGGCCATGCATAAATTATATAGTATGGTTAAGTGCATATACATAATAAGAGGAGTCACAAGGAAAATAAACACTAAAAGACACATGGTAAGATGTTTT
This sequence comes from Pedetes capensis, assembly GCA_007922755.1. Taxonomy (NCBI): domain Eukaryota; kingdom Metazoa; phylum Chordata; class Mammalia; order Rodentia; family Pedetidae; genus Pedetes; species Pedetes capensis. The sequence continues at coordinate 8,232 of VMDO01019306.1, read as the reverse complement.
CTGGGGCTGCCTTACTAGCTGTCCTGGACCACATACAGCCCGTGGCCCACAGGTTGGATGTGCCTACTCTAAACAGAAGGTGACTCTTGAGTCAACTTTGAAAAAGTAAATGAGCTGGCTCTGTGTCTATCTACTGGGAGGGCATTCTAAACAGGATGAAAACACATTCAGAGGCTCACAATTGCAAGTGTGTCTGATATGTTTGCAAAACAGCAAGGAAACCAGCAGGTATAGGATCCAAGGCGTGACCCTGGTCATGGTTTAGTGAGTTAGCCAGTCGGGTGGGGTGGAAGCCCAGATCAGGAAGGCCTGAGAAGTCTAGACTCCAGGATGCTGGCTTTCCTACGCCCACAGGGGCCATTGAGGACTGGAGCAGAGAGTGACAAAGGCTGACTTAGTTTGTGACAGGCTTACTCTGGCTGCTGTGTTGAGAATAGATTTCTCCGTTCAAAGGCAAAAGCAAGAAAATAAGTTGCAATAATCTAAGCAGGGGGCTGGGATTTAGCTCAGTTGGTAGAGCGCTGCGCTACAGTCCCTGAGGTCCCAAGTTCAATTCCCGGCACCGCAAACATGGGAGAAGGGCCTGGCAATCCACTCCCAAGGTAATCCCGAAATAGTCAGCCATTGAAAACCCTGTGAGGGTCGCTGTGAGTCGGATACCGACTCGACGGCACCTAACAACAACAACAATTTAAGCAGCAGGTGATTATGGCTTGGGCCAAGATGCCTGCATTGGACAGGATAAAAAGCACCATAATCCTTGTTGTTGTGGTTAGGTGCCATGGAGTCGGTATCCCACTCATAGTGACCCTACATACGACAAGGGAAACACTATTGTCAGTGCTTCTCTGCTGTTCGTAGGATTTTCAATGGTGGGTTGATTTTTGGGAGTGGGTTGCTGGGTCCTTCTCCCAAGCCTGCAGCACCTGGTTTTCCCAGGCAGTCTCTCATCTAAGTACTAACCAGGCCTGACCCTGCTTAGCTTCCAAGATCTGACAGGATCAGGTGCCACAGGGCTAAGGCTGCAGGCAGCATAATCCTAGATGATATTTATGTAGGGTAGAACCAACAGGATGTTCTCATGGACTAGGTGATGATAGTAAGAGGAAGAGGACTCCATGGTGCCATAAACACCCTCACCAGGAGAATGAAGTCACATTGAGTGGGATGGAGTAGGCTGCAGAGGGAGCTGGGCGGGTTTGGGGTAATGCTGAGAGATAGTAAGGCCTGGGTTGGGGACATGTGATGACTGTCTATCAGAATCAAAGTGCACGTGTCAGGTAGAGAGTTGGCTATGAAGGTCAGAGTTTGTTCAAGGCATGTGCTTTTTTTATTTATTTGTTTTTGTTTTAAATAAGAAAGATTTCTAGAAGTTGGGAGTCCTGCTAGAGGATTTTAGCTCATCAGTTGCAGAGGGCACTGGGGCAGAAATATACATTTATGTTTTCTACTAGATCTTCTTGGTGGCCAGAATTTATAAAGATTGGCTGGAAATTTCAGAGTTCTAACTTCTAGGGAGCCTGCAGCTAATCCACCCTGGTGTCCGATCTTATTAGACCTCAGAAGCTAAGCAGAGTCGGGCCTAGTTAGTACTTAGATGGGAGACCACTTGGGAATATTGGATGCTATAAGCTTGGGAGAAGGACCCGGCAGCCCCTTCCCAAAGCAATCTGCCATCAAAACCCCTACAAATAGCAGAGAAGCACTGACAATAGTGCCAGGCATGGCATAGTGTCAGGGAGTGTACATAGGGTCGCTATGAGTCAGACCCAACTTGACAACACCTAACAACAACAACAACAACAACAGCAACAGCTTCTGGAAAGACAACATAATCCAGATTAAACCTAGAAAAGTGTGATTTCTCAGATACTGAATTATCTGAGGCTAAAGATCTCTGTAGTTTTCCTTTTCACTAATATCTGTTTTCCCTGTAAATGGTGCCTGAGGGAACCCCGTTCTGCTAGTGCTCCCTAATGTTAGACACATTATCTACCTTACAGAAGGAATGGCAATAATATCTACTCTTATCATTTTAGATATAAATAAAGCAATGTATATAAAGCACTTGCACATTTTCTGGATCAATGAAAGTTAATTCACGATATTCAGCAATACCTACCATATGACCTTGGATGTTCATGGAAGAAGTCAGCTGGTTTTGCTCCAAAAACAAAACAGCTGTATTAAATTCTAACATGTGCCACTTTGTGTTTGGGGAATACAAAGGCAAAGGCGGCATGATGGCATGGTGCCTGTGTTCACGTGACCTGGTTTCAACTTAAAACCGAGTGCAGAATGAGATGGAGTTGAGTCACCATGGAAGCATCCCGAGGGGCATCTTAGTTTGGTCCCAGGTGTACCTAGCGCACTTCCTTGAGGAGAGAGGCCCAGGAGTGAACTGTAAAGAGGAAACCAGTGAGAAAAGAAGCTGGAGCCAATTCAAACTGTGGAGGTGTATGGGTGGCAAGAGGCAGAGGAAAGATGACCAGCAGATTAATCTAGCTTGTTTGCTTGCTTTTTTGCCTGCCTGCCTTCTCTCTCTCTCTCTCTCTCTCTCTCTCTCTCTCTCTCTCTTTATTTCTTTCTCCTTTCTTTCTTTCTTTCTCTTTCTTTCTCTTTTCTTTCCTTTCCTTTCTTCCTTCCTTCCTTCCTTCCTTTCTTTCTTTCTTTCTTTTGGTAGTACTTGGGAGTTGAATCCAGGGACTCACACTCTCCCAAACTTTGCAAGTGCTCCACCACTTGGCTGCTCCTCCGGCCCACTTTTTCTTTCTTTACTTTTGGAGACAGTGTCTTGCTAAGTTATACACAGGCTGCCTCTGGCCTTGAACTTGTGATCCTACTGCCTCAGCCTCCCAAGTTGCCGACATCATGGGTCTTCATCACCTCCCTCAGCCAGGTCAGTGTTTCTGGAGCAAAGATGAGTGGCAGGAGTGAGAGGAAGGCACTGAGAGATTAGGTGGCAGGTCACACAGGAAAGGGTTTGTAATGTCATCTCCCTGTAGGGGACTGGCGTGATCATGCCTGCATGGGAGATGTGTGGAGGACAGATATACAAAGAAAAAATGGGCAGGGAAACAGAAAGCTATTGAACTGGTCCTTCTGTAGTCCCAGATGCAATTATTAAAACTTTTCCCCACTCGTTTTGAAGTGGGAGAATTCAAGCATGATCAGTTATAAACAGTAAAAGAAGAGGCTGAATAAATGGCATAGTCTACTTTTTATTTTCTTCTTCCAACCATCAGGTTACTTACTTTCTTTTCTATGAATTAACAGTTTAACTTATTCATTCATTAAAATAAATAAATGTAACATCAATGATAAAATCATGCTGAAAAAGATTTTGCACCATAAAACATTTGCTATATGCTAAGCATTGTGCCAGACCCTTTGCAAACTATATATCGTGTGGTCTCCAACAACTTAATGGGGCCAGTGTGATATTCACTTCTGAAAGCTAAGACTCAGTGATACTTTCCTTGCCCAAAGTTCTTCTCTAGAGGTGACAGGATGTGGCTTGAACCTAAATACTTTTAGTATGTTGTTGTTCTTGTTAGGTGCCGTCCAGTCGGTGTCCGACTCATAGCAACCCTGTGTACAACACACGAAACATGATAGTCAGTGCTTCCCTGCTGTTCATAGGGTTTTCAATGGCAGATTGATTTTGGCAATCAATTTTGGGGATTTGGGGGAGTGAGTTGCTGGGTCCTTCTCCCAAGCCTACAGTATCTGGTGTTCCTATGTGGTCTCCCATCCAAGTACTAACCATGCCCGACCCTGCTTCACTTCCAAGATCTGACAGGGTCAGATGTCACAGGGCTATGGCTGCAGGCCAGTTTTAAGTATGTTGTTGTTAGGTGCCGTCCAGTCGGTGTCCGACTCATAGCTACCCTGAGTACAACAAGTGAAACACTATTGTCAGTGCTTCTTTGCTGTTCATAGGGTTTTCAATGGCAGATTGATTTTTTTGGGAGAGGGTTGCCAGGTCCTTCTCCCAAGCCTACAGCTTCTGGTGTTCCCAGGCGTTCTCCCATCCAGGTACTAACCAGGTGCGACCCTGCTTAGCTTCCGAGATCTGATGGGATTGGATGCCACAAGGCTACAGCTGCAGGCAGTTTTAAGTACAGGGTCTTCATAACTTTACATATACATGATACATAAAAAAGGGAGCATATTTTTGTGCCAGTGAGGAAAAAATAGTGAGGATGTAGAAATGCAATATAAGTTTTTAACTTATTTCTTAAGTGACTAGTGATTTTGAAGAAAGCAAAAACATGCCAAGAATGTGTTGACATTCTATCGAGCATGACTTTACCAGTACCAGTTTTTTTTGGTTTTGTGAAGAAAGGATGCCCTTTCATTTTCTGGGTTTAGAGCAGAATTAATCTTGTTAGGAATAAAAATCTGAGTTGCCACTATGTATTAAAGTTGTCAAACATCATAAGCTTACTTTGAGGTAAAAATGAAGTGAATGAGATGTAAATTCTTACCCAACAATTTCCATGAAAATTGACCTAATATGGAAAGCTATTTGGTCAAGGCATGTCTGTCCCATACTCCCGCCAAATGGGCCTAAAACTTACAGTGGATCATGCGCTGTAAACTCTGCCTTTCGAGAACTTGGAGGTCTTAGATCCGTTACCTGACTCGTTAGAGCTTCCATGTGCACCTGCTATAGGAAGGAAAACGAAAGCCCTGAATGCAGGGTGAGAGCTTTGCGGTCTCCGCTGTCAGGTTCTCTAAGGGAGCGTCCAGTCTGCACAACACTCAGGTCCTGGGATATGGTCAGAAGGCAAAGCGATGCCTGCCTTCCGCTGCTCCTTTAAATTTCATTACCCAAAGCTGATCCTTCCCGGTTTATGTACAATGCTTGAACAATTCTCACCGACATTTACTCGAGCACTAGACTGTCCTTCCATCTCTCAGAGTTTAAAAAAAAAAACTCAGGTTAGACTTACTAATTAGAATGTAATCAGCCTTAGAATTTTTTGGGGGGGGCCTTGAAGATTGAACCCAGGGCCACACACATACTTTGCAAGTGTGGGACCACTGAGCTGCTCCCCTAGCCCATTTCTTATTTTTTATTTTGAGTCAGGGTCTCTATTAGTTCCACAGCCCACCTCTGGCCTTGAACTTGGGATGCTCCTGGCTCCACCTCCTGAGTCACTGGGATTACAGACGTGCGCCACTGCGCCTGGCCTAGCCTCAGATCTTAATAGATACCTTAACCTCCTTTTAAAGGTGGGCAAGGCTGACTCCCTCTTAGCTGGAGCTTCTGGGAGCTCTTTAGAAGGAGACCTGACTGAAAAGCTCTCCCAGGCACTGAGCTGTTGCCTTCTGTCTGGTTAGGACCATCAGCTCCAGCCTCTTCCTCCAGCCCTGAAAAGCCAGTCCCTATCCAGGCCATCTTTGAACTCAACTAGGATGTATCACCCCTGCGTGGTGCACTAAGATATCCTGTACCCCAACACTCTTAGGGAGCGCAAGCCAGTTCCCACACGTGGACCTTTCCTGCTTCCCAAAATGAAATGGTTATCCTGCCAGCCACCCACCCTCTAGAATTCTGCCTTCCCATTTATAATAGGGAGCCCATGGTGGAGGGGTCTCACGGAAGCTTATCTCTTAAGGGTACCCCGTGCCCTTAAGAGGAGGATACTGGAATCCTTAGCAACCCTCCTCTCCTGAGTGTGTGCTCTGCCCTAATAGCTTTCCTTTACCTGCAGACCAGAATTCACAGAAGTGGTAATGAAACATTCCCTGTGTAAATTCTCTTTGTGTTGCCTCTGCATTGCATTTACCTTGGTATTTCATTTTTATTCAATTGATGTGCAGGTCAAACTGTAAGAGGAAGGTTTCCACTTTTTTGAGTTACTGGGGGTTGAACCCAGGGCCTCATGCTTGCATGCTCTCCAAGTGCTGGACCACTGAGCTGCACCCCCAGCCCATTTTTTTACTTTTTGAGATGGGATCTCACTAAGTTACACAAATTGCCTCGAGTCTCAAACTTGTGATCCTCCTGCCTCTGCCTCCCGAGCCTCTGGGATTACAGGCATGTGCCACTGCACCCAGCTGGAAGATTGCCATTTTTAACATCCTCTTGCCATAAGTTAGTGGCTGGAGTCTCAAACTAAGATTTTAAATTGCTAAGTGGCCCCAGAGGCCTTCCCAGTGTCATTCTTTCTTGTTCAGTTCACAGGAATTAATACCTGCCCACCTTGTTACCACACGGCAACCATGTCAATTGAAATAAGATAAACAGATCTTACCTGGACGTGGTGGTGCATGCCTATAATCCCAGAGACTTGGGAGACAGAGGCAGGAGGATAGCAGGTTTGATGCCAGAGGCAACCTGAGTAACTTAGCAAGAACCTGTCTCAAAATAAAAAATGGGCTGAGGGAGCAGCCCATGGTAGAGCACTTGCAAAGTATGTGCAGGGCCCTGGTTTCAACCCCCAGGTACTACAAAACAAACAGATCTTTTATTTCTTTTTTCTTTTGTATGGAAGTGGTATCTTTATGTAAAATTTCCTTCAAATAGTATTTGCTATTTGTATGATTTTCCCCCTGCTCTAAGTCAACCAGGAAAACATGTACTAAAAAAATGAACAGCTATCATAGATAATGGTTCAAGATGACATCCTCTGCCCCTCTTTTTCAGACTCCACCCAAAAACAAAAGTGCAGGAATACAGGCGCAGAGAGAGATAAGAGCACGGGGTGGGGGGGGGGTGCAAGTTGAGAATTTTTTTAAAAGCAGAGATTCGAGAGTCAGAGTTGAGCTGGGGCTCCTGCGGGGAGACAGGGGGCTGAAGATTGAGGGATGCATGAAAAGCCAGTGTTTGAGACAATTCTAGGCTTTCCCCCTCCCACTCGCTTCCTCTCTCCCGCCACAATGGCAAGCGGCAGCCACAAGCTGTCTGGAAGACTGACTGGCTTCAGTTTTGGATGTGGCAGCCTGGATTAAGTTCGAGTCATGCAGGCAAGCATGGTGGCGGGGTGGCAGGTGCCTGGGGCTGCTCGCCCACCTACTTGTACTCAGACAGAAGACCCTCAGCCCGCATGCCCCACCCTCGCTTTCGTAAATTCTAACTTGGGAACGGTGCCCAGTGGGAAACACTTCTATTCACACTGTGAAAAGAATCTGCCACTGGGTTTTTCTACCTCAAATATGATAAATTAGCAGGGATTACTGAGGAATAGAAGAGAATTATTGGAATGTGAAAGAGAGACAAAAATAGAAAAAATAATTTGTCTCGTAGAAGAAACAGAGATCATTTCAGGGATAGAAGAGATTAAAAGAAATAAGCAAAAACTTTAGCTCCGGTATTGAGGAGGATTTAGGGAGATCTTGAGTTCATTAAATAAAAACTGAATGGTATGCAAAATGATCAAAGAACAAGAAAACCTTCCTAAGCTGTAAAAATACAACTACCAAAGCTGAAACTTTGATAGAGTGACTGGGACATTGTTAAGGAAATCACCCAGAAGCTTGAACATACAGGGAAAGAGACAGAAAATATGAGAATAATGCAGGAAGAGCCATAAAGGATAAGGCTCTGAGATGTAATATATTACTAGGATCTCAGAAAGAGAGTGGCGAAAGGCAAATTACCAAAGAAGTCAGACAGAAGAATTCCTCAGAGCCGAGGGGCACATGCCTTCATAGGAAACACTCTCTACTTGGAATAGAAAACATCTCTTATTCCACATCATGTCATTTCACAGCACCTTAAAGTCTCTGGAGAGAAATAAAACAGAATCCACCTGACTTAGCCATCGTAATATTGGCTGGGAGAGAACATGAGGAGCTTCTTACAAAGCTCTGAGGAGAAGTAATTCTCAACCTAAAATTTATACATAGCCAATTATCCATCATAAAGTGAGAATCGAGTATTTTCAGCCTTGCTGGTACTCAGAATATCCATCTCCTTTGTGTACTGTCCTAGAAAGTTACAATATTTGGAGAGAGTATCCCAGCTAAGTAAGAATATGCCTAAGAATAAGAAATAAGAGGAGGAAATGGTATCCAGAAAACAACATACACTGACTTGTTATTGTTAGATGCCATCCAGTGGAGTCCAACTCATAGCGACCCTATGTATAGCAGATCGACTAACAGGGTAATAAAGGGAAATTCAGAAAAGGAAAAACACCACTGGGCAACAGGCTAGGGAGCAAGGAAAAGGGGACTCAGCATGGGAAAATCGACAGTTGTGAATTTTGGTGAAAGTCC
>VMDO01019305.1:0-39948 GCA_007922755.1 Pedetes capensis | reverse complement strand
ATATAGTATATATATTATATACTATATATACTATATAATATATATATATTATATATATAGTATATATAGTATATAATATATATATATATTCTATATATATATTCTATATATATATACTATATATATATTATATAGTATATAATATATATATATACTATATATAGTATATTATATATATATACTATATATAGTATATATATATAGTATATAATATATACTATATAATATATATAATATATGATATATATACTATATATATACTATATATAGTACATAATATATATATATATTATATATATATAGTATATATATAGTATATAATATATATATATATAGTTATTGTTGTTAGGTGCCCTGGAGTTGGTATCTGATTCATGGCAACCCTATGTACAGCAGGTGAAACACTATTGTTAGTGCTTCTCTGCTATTCCAAGGGTTTTAGGGAGATGATTGTTTTCTGGGAATGGGTTGCCATGTCCTTCTCCCAAGCCTGCAGCACTGTTGTTCCCAGGAGGATCTCCCATCCAAATACTAACCAGGTCCAACCCTGCTTATCTTCTGAGATCTGAGGAGATCTGATGCCACAGTGGTAAAGCTGTAGGCTAAATATTATATTATATTATATTATATTAACTGGGAGTTTGTTTGGTTTTTGAAAATTTATAACTTTATACATACAACATACATAAAGATAACTTGAGAATCCAGATCTAGATTTAACTCCCCATTGTTACCTGCATGCCTTTGTCAGTTCCCTTTCTTACTTGTGAATGAGAGATATGCTAACTGTGAGAAATTGGGCCATATTTTTAATAGACAAATATCTTCAATCTTAGTACAGAGTAGATTCACTTCTGATGTAATGTTAAGGATAATGTTAAGTGCTAGCTGGGTGCGGTCATTCACACCTGTAAATTTCAGAGACTTGGGAGGCCACATGCAGGAGGACCACCGGTTCAAGGCCAGAGACAGCCTTCATAACTTAGTGAGACCTTGTTTCAAGATAAAAAAAGAAAAAGAGGGCTGGGGGGCGGTGCAGTTCTGTAGTAGAGCACTTGCAATGTATGTGCAAGGCTCTGATTCAGCCTTCCAGTTCTGAAAGAAAAAAGAAAAAATAATATTAATGTTGAATGCTTTGAAGACTGAATGCTTTGCTTTTAAAAATACAACCTCCCCTCTAACTCCAGGTTGTTGTATTTTCTGACACAAGCAGCCTGATCCCCATGTGACATATTCAGTGCCTGCCCTGTATAGACTCATTTACAGTGACTCCATTTAAGTCACACTTTTAAAATTGTTCCTAGGAGACCTGGCTCAAATGGAGCAGATCGGTCTCCATTAGCCACCACACACAGGCAGGCTGAGTGACAGGCATGCTTAATCTGTTCATTTCAAATTTCTTTGGTGCTTTGTGCCGTAATGATGGCACTGCCTATAAAAACAATGCTGAATGTCCTTTGACTGGGCTTTGTCCAGGGCTGGGCCAACTTTTAAGAAAAGGTGAAAAGCAGTACTACTGTACACGTTGCTGAGATCACCTTTTGGAAGATAATCATTGTGCCCAAGGCAATGGCTTTAGATAATGAGACAAGGGTGCAGAGTACTTTGCCTGGCCTGTAAAGCCCTTTACAATCTACTCAATTTCACATTGTGATACTTTCACCAATAACTCTCCATTCCATCTAACTTTCTCTTTATTCTTTTGCCCCTCACCCTTTCTTGTTCTTGCTCCCCCCCACCATGATTCTCCTCTCTATGCTCTTGTGGTCTGTGTGAGGTTGTTGTTGTTGTTGTTGTTGTTGTTGTTGTTGTTGTTTGTTTGTTTGTTTGTTTTGCGGTACTGGGGGTTGAACCCAGGGACTCACGCTTGCAAGCTTTGCAAGTGCTGGACCACTGAGCTGCACCCCCAGCGCATTTTTTTACTTTTTGAGACAGGGTCTCACTAAGTTATGCAGACTGCCTCTCCTCTGATCTCGAACTTGCGATCCTCCCACCTTTGCCTCCCCAGTCGCTGGGATTACAGGCGTGCGCCACCGCACCCGGCTGTGTGAGATTTTTTAAATGACCTAAAAACATTGTTTCCAGCATCATGGGGTCCTGGTCTTCCCTTGCTTTTATTTCTACTGAGCCATATTCCCCAATGCATTTTTAAAAATATTAACCTGGCAATGCCATTGAGGAGACTAAGTAAGAAGGCATGTAAAATCTGACAATATCAACTCAGTTGTCTCCTATAAATTCTAGAATTGTTTGCACTCCTTATGTATTTAGAGCCATGATGCTCTCTATTTTGTAAAGGACTATTGATTTTATACCCATGCTAGATCCCCACAACAAAACTGAATCTCCCTGAGGAGCAGTGAATGCCTCCTCTGACTTTCACATCCTCACACTATTCTTTATCCTCCTGGGAACTGGGAAAAATTTATGCCAATTTTCTAAAACATTGATTTTTTTTCTGTCTCTGAAAATGCAACCACTTCTATATCTCACTTCTCCAGAGCATGCAATAATTCTTTAAATTTCATATCATTAAAAGCATATTTTCACTGGAGAAAAATTTAAGGACAAAAAAAGAGAGAAACAAACAATGGAACCTTGAAATTTATTGATTTTACTTACCATATTTCCTCTCTTTGTTGGATTTATGTACAAAGGAAAATACATTTACATATTGAAAGATACATTTTGAAATCTACTAGCTAAGAAAACCTTGGCTAAGAACAACAAGGAGTCATAACTTTACCCTGAGACTTCTTAGGTATCTACCAGTATAACTTCAACCTGAGATAAAAATAACCACTGCAAGAATTGACAAACTGCAGCAATTTCAACAAGCACATGTATATAGCTTTATAGATTTTTATAAGCAACTGTTGTGTAGAACTATGTTGAAATTTAAAAGATTATCATCTTAGTTAATCATGAAATAGTAGCTCGAGTGATCTTGTTTTCATGAAGAACTCTGCCTTTCAACCTCAAATCCTGTGTTCTTCCCTCACTGGATGCAATTTGATTGAATGACATTGTTCCTTTTTTATTTTAATAGCAACTATAACTCTCTGAAATTACTCACTATTTACATAATAATATCTGCTGTCCCTATATCTGCACTAATATATAATACTGATGATGGCACATGTATTTATCTTGCAGCCGAAGCATGTCTAGGACCAGAAACAGTGCCTGCCATGTAAATCTTTGTGGAATGAATGAATGATTGAACTGTATGGTGTGTATAGGGAGTGTGTGTGTGTGGGGGGGGTATTTTCCACCTTTTCTCTGCTTACAAAGGAGTTTATTGCACCTTAGCCAGATACTTCTCCATGTGCCCACAGGCATGCACTGAAGAAGGATTCCTATTATTGTGACTGGCTGAAGCTTGATATATTGAATAAGGTGACTATTAATTAATGAGACAGGCTCCCGTCTTTCTTACTTCCTCTTGCAGTTCTTGTACCAATAGACTAACTGAGTCAGAAGCTTTTGGGATCTTCTGTTTTCTTTTTCTGTAGTGATTTTCTGTGATGATGAAAGTTATTAATCTTAAATAGATTCATGTTAGGATACTGTACCTGCTGTAAGGCTAAACAAATATTTAGAATGAAGCTGTACAAAAACTGTTCCTTGGGCCTGTGGTAAGAGCCAAATAAGAGAACTTAGTGAGGCCTGGACTTCAGTCACAATGTTAAGCCTGGTAAACAGTAACACAGTTGCCTGTGGCTTTCTATTTTGCCATTTGTACTCCATATTTATACTCATTAGCTCTTCAGGAGAGGTGAAGGTATGATTGGCAGGATAAGAAAGAATGTGGACATTCCTAGGTCCTTGATATAATAATACTATATATTTAGCTTTATTTTCTATCAGGCTTATTCTCTTGCATTTCAAGCACCCAACTCAGATGTAAAACAAAGTTTTGAGAAAACAGTTAGATAATGTTGTTCCTTTTGGTTAATTTAATACTAGTTTTATTGAAACTATTTATTCAAGCCCATGTACTACTGAATTGTGTCTCAGTTTCAGGAAAAACCTGCGTTTGTCTCCAGAAGGTACTCTCTCGCTCCTTTCTTCTCTCTTTCTCTCTCTCTTTACATGTCAGAGGGAGATACATGCACGTGTGTGTGTGTGTGTGTGTGTGTGTGTGTGTATGTGTGTGTGTGTGTGTGTGTGTGTGTATAACTGAATGGATAATTTAGAGATTAAAAGCTTAAAAGCTCTAGGCTTTGATGTCAGAAATATGTGACTTTGCCACTTTATCAGTGGTTGTAGCTTTGAAAAAGAAACTACAATATGATTTCTTATCATTAACCTGTCAATACTGCCTATGATGAATAACTTGAAGAATGTTCTTTAAATGCATAACAAAGTGTTTGTTTCTAAAGAAAATACGATGGGGGAGTGGCAGTGCAGTACATACCTGTGTATGTATATGAACGGAGATGGGCGTGGAGAGCTTTCAATGTGTCAGCATACAGCAGCATGGATATACAAGAATCACAAGAAAAAATAATTAAATAAGCAAACAAGCAACCAAATAAACTAGCAGTAGCAAAGAATAGATCTGTCATTAATCTCTTTATAGAAATAAAAGGAAAGCAGACCATTGTTCTTTGAAAATCATCACTTTTACTTTCTAACCCAGAAGAGGTAAAACCAAGTGCAGAGGCATGGCCAGCCCCAGTGTGCTGCTCAGAAAACAAAGAATGGAAGGAAATGAGAAGTAACCCTACTTGAGTCATCTTAGTGTTAACTATCACTCTGTGGCAAAAAGCAACTGGCAATGGGGCCATCAAAGTGTTATTCTGGCAAACTTAGTCATTTCTTGGTTCCATAGCATTGAACACTGGTGGGAGTGGGCACCCCCATTCCAGACACATTTTCCTGATCTCCAATCGACACTTGTCTTTTAATCCTTAATGCTTATCTCAAATGTTTTCACTATGTGACCAAAGAATTTTGTGTTTTGAGTATTGGTCAGACTTGAAATTGGTTAACAAATCTAAAGAGTTCCTTAAATTCCAAGGCCCTCCTTTGCTTGTTTACACTTTCATACTTCTTGTTGTTTCTATGATGCAATGTGTCAGCACCTCTGAGTGAAATTCCTTGAGGGATACTTAGAGAGTGAAGTTGTGCGCTTACAGGCAGAACCCTTGATGATGATATAGAGTCCTTTAATCCTTTTATGTAATTTTAACAAATATTTATGGAAAAGTGAATGCACTAGTCGCAGTGAGAGATGTTTCAGGAGAATTTCACCGTTAATTTCTTGTCAGTGGTACCTAACAACAAAAATCTTGTGTGAGAGCTGTTCTTGTTTTCTGAACTAACAATGCAGAGACCCTTGGACAGGCTGAACATTTGTACAATGTCACACATCAAGCTTGTGGTTGGGCTAGGTCTACTATCAAAATGTTATTTTTCTGGGCTTATTTTACCATTTATTCTCTAAAGAGAATGAGAATTTGCCTTTATGTTACTGAATCATAGCAGTTCTTGAAAATGCAATCTTGGAGCTTACTGTTTATTCTTCTTAAAAATTCTATGATAATTAATGTTTTAAAAACATGGAAACTAACTCAGGAAGCTCTAGATTAGTACATGTTACTCTGAGGTTCCAGATTCTTCCAGGAAAGGACTTTAGGATGCCTGACATTATTTGTATGTTGTTTCAACGCTCATCATGTGAAGGGAGAGTCCTGGGGATTCTTAAGTCTCCAGAGAGCTTCTAACTCCACAGAAGAACAATTGTAAATGCCTGCAACATTGAAAGCAGTTTTCAAAATACTTCTTTCCTTATTAAACTTCTCTAATTTTTTGATCCAAATAGAAATAATGCATAGCAAAACAAAATATATCATTCTCATTACTGTGTTCCATCTGTAAATGAGCATGAGCCCTAAGGCAGCTATAGAGTCAGGTCTCTTTTAAACAAGAAGCCCACTTACATATGAATCACATTCATTCCTTACTCAAACTTAATATTGATTCAGACCCATGAAGGTGGACCTAAATTCTACTCAGAGACACACTAAGGGTGATCATAACTTCAAACCGGAAATAAGAGCTGTATCTCTAATAAGAATTACATGTGGTTAAAATTAGTAACATTTCCTATCTTTCTGGGATCTTTAAAGTTGGGAAGTTCCAACTGATTTTTATCATGCTGTTTTAGTTTAGAAGGTTGAATGTTGGGCAAGTAGGAAAGAAAATATATTCAAAGTACCTTCAGGTTAAAGGGTTAAGTTAGTTCAGATTAATTCAATTCCATGTTAATCCATTATGATTTAGAAGCCTGCTAATTAGTTTTTGAGATTCACCATTGATACGGAGCAAGACCTCAATAGATTTTCTTGCCATTGAAGGAAAGCATACATTGAATATTTTCAAAAAGAACAGGAATTTAATTCAGTCTAATATTTTTAAAACGTATTAGTTTGTATCCAGGTTTATTGTTCTGTACTTCGCTTATAATGTCTTTGTTAGGCTTTGATCCCTGAATTATGTTAACTAAAGGAACAAATTGTGGTATGTTCTCTATTTGACTCAAACTGTTGATGAAATTGACCTAGAGATTTTTGCTAGAAGTTTATTGATTACAAGTGATTTTGTTAACAAATAGGACCTATGCAGATTATTTATTTTAGTTTGATAAAGTTGGTTACTAGTGTTTACTTATTTATTTATTTTTATTTTTATTTTTTTGTGGTACTGGGGGTTGAACCCAGGGCCTCACGCCTGCTTGCTTTGCAAGTGCTGGACCACTGAGCGTCACCCCCAGCCCATTTTTTTACTTTTTGAGACAGGGTCTTGCTAAATTACACAGACTGCCTCTGGTCACGAACTTGCGATCCTCCTGCCTCCGCCTCTGGAAGCCCTGGGATTACAGGCTTGTGCCACCTCGCAGACTTGACTAGTGTTTATTTTTAACTTTTTAAAGATCTCTATTTTATTTATTTATTTTATTTATTTTTTTTGTAGTACTTGATGGTTGAACTCATGACCTTTCATCTACTTTGCAAGTGCTTTATCACTGAGCTTCATCCCCATTCCCTTTTTATTTTTTTATCTTGAGACAAAGTCTCAGTAAGTTATACAGGCTGCCTCTAGTCTCTAATATGAAATCCCTCTGCCTCCATCTCTAGAGTAGCTGAGGTTATTGGTGTGCACCACTGTGCCTGGCTAATTTTATTTTTTAACTAAAAAAGTTCATTTCAGCAGAATTGTTGGGATTAATTGAATTACGATAAATTTGTTCACAATATTTGCTTCTTTTTCTTTTTATTTCTCTCTAATGTTTAGGCTCTCTCTTCCTTCCTATTGTCTTTTCTTCCTTTCTTCCTTCTTATGTGTTCTTTAATCAGTCTGTTTGAGTTCATTAATTTTCAAAACAAATTTTAAGCGAACTGTGGTGTTGGATATCCATGGATATTAAACAGATCAAGGTGTTTGATAGTTGTTCACATACCTTATATCTTTTAATATTTTATTTGACCTACTTGTCTTATTGGATGGTTACTGAGAGTTTGTTAAAATCTTTAACTGAAGTTAGGGTTTCTCTTTTATCAGTCAATATTTTGAAAATAAATTTTGAAAGATTTTGAAATATATAACTTTGTACATGAACTTCTAAATATCTACTGAGTACTTCATATTTTTTGGTAGTAGTAAAATCCTCCTTTCAAATTTTGTCTAACATTGTGGATATTATCTACAAAACAATATAAAAAGACAAAATATATTTCAAAAGAAGTAATTTATAATCCATTTTTGTGCTTTAATTATTTCAGTTATTAGAGAATGCTACATCAGTGACTTTTTTGTTGTCTTATTTTAATATATTAGTGAAATTGAGGGCTACCTCTTCTCTACTAAAATACATTTTACATAATTTGAGTAATAATAAATAAATAATAAAATCACAGTTAATGGTTACAAGTTGAAAAGTCTACCTCATTTATAGGGAGGCAAACTAAAAATTCCATAACTTTTAAGGTTTATTCTGTAAAAAAAAGCTTCCAAGAAAATAAGGGATAAAATGGCTTATGGGTTCTCTCTGAGTTTGTATTTCTTATTTCCAATATTCACTCAAATGTTTAAAAAGATGTATTAGTCAATGAGAGTAGTCAGGTATAAACCAAAATTATCTCCTTTAGGCTATATAATATCTGGTTGCAATACTATTAGGGTTCATAAAAACATTTTATGCTGCAAATGAATGAATATTGTTGGAAATGGAATATTCAGGAGTTTTCTTTTTTACTTTTTCAATCACCCAAGACTTGTAAAAATCAGATTCTTTATCTAACATATTTGAATAACTAAATAGCCTTAGGTTTTCTTATTTTCACCACATTTCTGGAATTCAATATTTTCTATATTCCCTATAGATTATATAAACCACTGACTATTTATAATAACGATAAGTTCAAATGTATGTAATTGAAATCCATAGGCAATGTAATAAGTTTCATCAGTAGCAAAATTGATTAATTATAATTTTGCCCCTTAGTCCATTCTAACAGGTAGGGAACTGACAGCTAGAAAATGGTGCCTTATCTGAAAGACAGAATGCATATGAAAACAAAGAAGTAAGGATTTTCGATAATTTGAACATCAAATCACTATTTCTAAAAGAATTTGTTGTCAACTGTATAGAATGATCCTAGGTATCTTTTCCTACTCATATTAATGAAATCCAGTGAACTCATTACTACTTAGGATTTTTGAGCTAAAAGAGATCTAATATTTCAGTTCAAATTTCTCATGCTATAATCCAAATATTTGAATCTCTCTAACATCCATATGTTGAAATCCTAATCCCTACAATGATGATATTAGAAGATGAGGCCTTTAGGAGGGAATCAGCAGTCAAGTGTGGAGTCCTCATGAAAAGAATGACTAGCCTTATAAAAGAAACCCAGAGACTCATTTTATAATATGTGAGAACATGTGAAGAAGTTGTTAGATGGTCATCCATCAACGAGGAAGATGGCCCTTACCAGGCACTGATTCTACCAGTGCCTCAATCTTGGCCTTCCCATTTTCCACAACTTGCGAGGAAGCAATTTCTGTTGTTCATGAACCACTCAGATTTATAGGTTTTTTTGTTTGTTTGTTTTGTTTTGTTTTGTTTTGTTTTGGTAACAGTCTCAGCAGAATACTATAGCCAAAAAAAAAAAAAAAGTAACAACAGCATCATATTCTGTGAATGTAATTTTATTTTTTCTAATCTCAAGTTTTTTTCATGCATTCTGCTGCTGTAAATTCTTTCCAATGATAATATTCAATCTCTGTAAGTGTGAATTTCATGAATTAACTTGAAGGGAGGGGTATTTTTGGTTGAGATAGACATTTAAATTTGTGGATTTGGGGAGAAACAAATTGCACTCCATAATAAGGGTTGGTCTCATTCAATTAAGTCTAAAAAGCATTCACAAAAAGACTAGCCTTTGCCATGCAATAGGGAATTCTCTAGCTTGCCAGCCTCCAAATTAGAAATGGAACATTGGTTGTCTGGTCTGTAGCCAACCAACCATACTGCAGATTTGGACTGCCAACATCCATACCCATATTTGTCAATACCTTCCCACATATCTATAACTATATCCATACCTATATTGATATGTATCTATATCTATCCATCTATCTAGCATCTGTCTATAGAGGGACCCCTGATTAATCTAGTGTTAATGGAACTAAACTTTATTACACTCTTCCCATACTTAAAGACATCTTACATTTTAAGGTAAAGGCTGTTAACTATCTAAAAGAGATCATGTTTTCATGTCCAGAAAAAATTCATTTTGTCTGTAGATGCCCTTTAACAACACCTTAACAACACCTTATCTCCTTGACCCAAGTCTATATTAAGTTAATGGAATGACAAAGATGATTTGTAGAGTTATAAACCAAAACCCAGAAATCTTCTTTAAATAGGACTTTGGCCAAGAATATGATTTTACTGTACTTAGGCAACTTTTCAAGCTATGGACATTTCATAGCACTTGACTTCACTCAGTGTTCTACTTTAATGACTCTACTCAGTGTTCATTATGTATAGAAGATACTGAGGTGACTTTTTACAAACTAATTTCAGGTCAACATATAGACACTGTGATTTGGAACAGTGTATCATATCCCATTGCTATAACATTGGGACATTTATTCAAATTCATTTCATAAAGAAGGTTTTAATTATCTAGGCCAGTCCAGTGCAGGTGTTGGTAATGTCAAAGCATGCAAATGCATAATTATCCTGAGTAGGAGTTTTGTCCACCATATATGAAGGAGAAGATCCTTGAGGAAAGGAGGATCTTCATTTTGTCCTTCTGAAGGCAAAAAGAAAAAAGGAAAATGGTCACTAAATCTGAAGATTCTCTGGAAGCAGAGAATCTGCTTTTCTTGGTAGAAACAGATTAACAGACTAGGACTATATGTACTTTTATGAAGTGATGCGTTAGAAAGTTTTGTGCATTATTTTTCTGAGAAGTGAGTTTGTACATTTGTAGTTAGCAGAGGAAAGCATGGATTATTGAAGTTTATCTTTGGTTAAAATATCATTTGGCTTATTTCTATATTTCCATAATATGTTGTTGTTATTAGGTGCTGTTGGGTCAGTGTTTCAACTCATAGTGACTCTATGTACAACAGAAAAAAGCACTATTTCTTGCTTCTCTGCTATTCATAGGGTTTTCAATAGCTGATTGTATTTTGGGAGTGGGTTGTCAGGTCCTTCTCCCAAGCCTACAGTGTCTTGTGTTCCCAGCAGGTCTCCCATACAAGTACCAGCCAGGCCTGACCCTGCTTAGCTTCTGAGATCTGACAGGATTGGATGCCACAGTGGTTTCCATAATATATTCCATAATATATTTGGACAAAAAAGTCTCTCAAATCCAAATGTAATAGTATTTACTTGGATGGTGCCATTTGTCCTGTGTTAATTAGCTGCAAATAGGAAGATAGTGGACACCCCTTTTGTATCCTATCCCCAAAGACCAAAAATCTGAATTAGCACTGCACTTAAGGACAACCATCTTCTCTGGACCAACTCCTGCTTTCTGGCAGGGTATAGAATCCATAACCATAAATTTTAGCTTTCATTTTAAAAGATAAAAGGGCAGCAACCCACTTTGGACTGATTTATTTCTCTTGGTTGCCTTAGGAATTCTTTCTTTTCATTAAAGTAAAATCTTAGATTATAGCACAGAAAAGAGAGGTCTGTTGGCATATTCTGAACTTCCCTGTCATTAAATTGAACAGCTGTGTGATTCATACAAGAAGATAGGCCAAGTAGAATCAGCTCCACAGGCTTCATACTTTCTCCTGATGATGGACTTGATCAACAATTCAGAGCAGGGATTGCTATAGATGATGAAAAGAGACATATTCAAAACTATATGTTGCTCAAGAAAAATATAAGAGAGTTGATCAATAAGCAATTTCATTTTCTCCCTCACCCTTCTTTTTGGAATTTTGTCTCAATAAGGTTACTCTTTTCATTCCCCTGGATGGAAATTCCAGAGGCTCACAATTTTTCTGCTCATTCTCCATTAGTCTTAAGTGGACTTTAAATTGCAATTAAAGTCCTAATTAGAATACATTGCCTTGTGTAATTAGAACGACCCCATGCAATTAGAATGCCTAGTATCATGCAGTAATGTCTTCTCATGTGCAGGAGCCATGAATTAATTTTTCCTAGTACTCACATTGACAGTTTACCTCAATAAGCTTAAGTTGGTGAATACTACCTACTCCCCTTCTTTATGGAAGGAGATTGGCTCATAGAATATTTTTCTTCAAAAAAAGTACTGCTTATAAAATTTTTATCTGTGAAGTGCTGTTATATATTTCTTCTGTGGTTGAGAGTCATTAACAAATTTAAAGTCACTTATGCATCATTTTTTTAATATCTGTTATATTTTTTGGCACTTTGCATTGTTATCCACATCTGTTGTGTCCTGGGATCTCAGCAGAAACTTAAATATAGTTCCATAAAAAAGACATCAGAAATTGAGAAGCCATCATGAACGTATTGCATTTCTGGGAAATAAGTATTAGAGGAATGTTTACAAAGTAAATTCTACAGGTGAGAAGAATTCTGGAAATGTACTAATTGCTCATATAGTGGAAGCAAGTTGCAATTCTCCAAAAGAGAGAATTCTCTGGCAATATGAGATGAATTTCAGAATGAGATCAATTCCTATTACAAAGCAGAGAGTTGCTACAAGATGTCCCACATATGTTAGACACATGGAAAAGCACATTTAAACACATTTCATGTCAAATTGAACATCAGAGGATCTATGTAGGCCAAGTTCCATAGAAATAATGAATGTGGGAAATCCCTCACTAAGAACTCATCCCTTGCAACATCAGAGGATTTAAATTGTAGATAAATGTAATGAGTTTGGTGAAAATGGGTAGGTGTTCAATCAAAAGCAGCAGCCTTTCTCAAATGATAGATCCATAATAGAGGCAAATCCCATGAATGTGATAGATGTAGAAAGGTCTTTGTTGTTAAATATTTTTTATATTAAGCATCAAGGACCACAGTATGTATTAGTATTGTTTTTATAAAATCATTTTACCTTCTTTAAAACCTGAATCTAGTGCAATATTTTCACTATGCATGTTAGGATGATAAAGATTATTGATCTGTCAAACATTTTATCCAAGAATTAAACTACATCCATTAAAGAAGCCAGTGGCTCTCCCTTTTCAACTCCAAAAATATTTTGGTGCATGAAGATTTGAAATCTTCCTTTTCAGTTTTGGTGTCATTAACTTTGATATGGAAAATGTAAATTAGTTCATGCCATGCATTTACAACTAGTGATTGAAAATGGACCAGGCTGTGTGAACAAACAAGATCGCCAGAGCATCTTAAATAAACTTACATAAAAATTATTAACAGGATATTTTTGACTGTTTCCAAGTGACATCTCAAGTCATTTCCAACTATCAGTAATGATAGGACAATTGTGTTTTGTGAATCAGCTCAAGACCATAAAGAATGACAAGAGAGAGAAGGATTTCGTGCAGGTGGATTCTTGTTCATTTTGATTTTAAGCAGTTTCCTAGCTTCCTACTTTCCATATTGGATTTACTGAATTAGAATCTCTGAAAATACAGTTGAAAATCTTCATTCTACCAAGTAACAATAAAAAGGCTTAGGCAAGTGGTTGATTTAACTCTCTTAGGACTTTATTTTTAAGTTCCAAAGACTAATTTAGGGAAATGGTGGTGGCTGGTATCTATGAAACCATTGAAATCCTTACAACATGTTGCAACAGTGGTACAGAGAGTTTTCTAAATAGGACAGATACACTATGAAAGAACTAAAAGTAAAAGATGCTTATCAGTAGGCTAGAACTGGGGCTGATTACTTATAGTACGTTGTCTGTAATTTTCTATTCAGTACCCTGGAGCTAGCATGTTGGGGAAAGTTGTTTTTACTTGTTTTTATTTTTCTTTTCATTTTTCTTTTTTATTTTGGGGGTACTGGGAAGCTGACCTAGGACCTTGTACATACTTTTCAAGTCCCCAACCCCTTTTTAATTTTTTTTTTTAAATCTTGAGATGGGGTTTCACTAACTTTGCCAGGCTACCTCTGGCTTTGAACTTGGGACCTTCCTGCCTCTGCTTCCCTAGTCTCTGGGAATACAGGTATGTACCCACCACCACCCTGCCCAGCTCTATGTATCTTTATGTATGATGATGATGTGGTATTAAAACTCTCCCAAATCTGGCCTTAGAGTATAGAACCTACCATCTTGCATTCTAATTCTCAACTCCAGTCTCCCTCTTTCAATCCAAGTATAAGATTTAGTTTAGTCTTCATCATATTGGCCATAAACACCTGAAATGGGAAATAGTTTTCTCTTCCCACTTTGCCTGTCCAAATCCTAGCATTCTTTACAGTCTGCCTGTCTGAGAAAACTTCCCTGAATGACTGCACACAACTTTTTCTCCTCTGGGGTGTGGTTGCCATATTTCTCCATATGATTTTACCCTACATCATCTGGCTGTCTCTTGCATTTTGTTTTTGTAAATACTTTATTTTTATAATCATTTCAGCTTGTACATGGCAGAAAGAACCCTGTCATTTAGCTCCTTCAGATTTCTCATAGTTCATAGAAAAATTTGGTATGCTTAAAAAATCAAACTGGTAAATATTTCTGGCTGTAATAGCTTTCATAATTGTATTTTTTTCACTGACATTACAATAGTGCTTGGATTTTCTCATACACTTGAATCACAAAACAATTTATTAAAATATTCTATTAATTAATTGTTGTTGTTAGGTACCGTCGAGTCGGTATCCGACTCATAGCGACCCTCTGTACAACAGGGGGAACACTATTGTCAGTGCTTCTCTGCTGTTCAGAGGGTTTTTCAATGGCAGATTGATTTTTGGGAGGGGGTTGCCAGGTCCTTCTCCCAGCCTACAGCTTCTGGTATTCCCAGGCGGTCTCCCATCCAGGTACTAACCAGGCCTGACCCTGCTTAGCTTCCGAGATCTGACGTGATTGGATGCCACAGGGCTACAGCTGCAGGCATTAATTAATATAAACATTAATAATAAGTAGGTCATCTTCCATATACTATGTAGTCATTTTTGAATAATCAGTAAGCAAGAGGTTATCGATAATCTTTCAAAATGTATATAGTCACTTACTTTCTGTACTCACAGCCTTAGAAACAGGCGAAGGTTGATTGGTACAAATCAGATATAAGTCAGACTCAGAAAAACAGACTCTTCCTATTAGTTCTCAATTAGTTAGTGGCATTCTTCCTAATCTAGTTTTAGAAGATTAATTTTGAGATATCTAGAAAATGCAGGCACTTACATTTGATTTGATATATTATTTAATAGCAGAATTGATGTATTGATCTAGATATGAATGTTCTGGTAGATGAATGGTAAACAACTGGATATTGGCCTTAGAAGCTCTTAATATTTATTTTATCTACTATATAAACAAGTTCTTGTTTTCCTTCTCTGGTAGTAATTATGAAGAATCAGATGTTTATGAGCAGTCTACAGAGGTCTTTATTTCAAAGCCACATATCGCAAAGCTCTCGGAAGGTTATCCGCCAGAAACACAACTTCCTGTACTTCTTTAAAACTAAAGTGAAGGAATGAAATGAGGACAGCATCCAATACAAGAAATGTACGTTTTACTTACCAAGAAAGCACACATCTATTTTTACAGCTCTAGCACTTTAGATCTGGTCCAAAGATTTGATTCTCTAATCAACGGAAACAAGAGAGCTCCACTGATGGTTTCCTGAAATGCTATACAAATAATCTGTGCCAGTAAATAGACATGGAAGCAAGACTCTGAGACTAGGCAGTGCCACTGAAGTTAAGCATAGAGGAAATTCAATAAAAATGCATTCTGACAAGAAATTACTTTTTATGGTATTTTAAGTTAGAAATAACATTGGAAGGAATGCAGAACTAATTAAGTATCATATTTTGGGTTTTTCTCTCCCCTTCCAAGTGGGATGAGTATAGCTGAATGGCACATAAAATAAGTATAGACAAGTGTTTAGAAGTGGTAATAGGAGAAAAGTCCCTAATAAAACAACTTCTGAAAGAAAAAAAAAATAAAGACAGTGGAATTCAAACCTCTAACCTCAAAAAGTCTGAATGCAGTACTGGGAAAAAATGGTATGAGAGCCATATTTTCATTAAAATGGAAAATCAGGTGATATGTTGGAATGCATATAATAGCTGGACCTGACAATATCTGTACCATGCTAAGTAGGCATAACAGCTTTCCATACTGAAAAATCCCCAGCCATTCCTGCTGTGACCTAGAACTTGAATAGCTAATAGATTAGGTAAAGCTGAAACATTCTGCTCATTTCTTTATAAAACCATTATTAAAATAGTTTTAAAAATATCCTCGCTGTTAGCTCCTTTTCACAGGCTGATGAAAAATGATACAGTCTGGAGATAAGTCAAATAATAGTGGAATCTTTTAAATGTTAGGTAATGAATCAACTTAATAGGAGGTTACCATTTGAAGATCAAAATCTCTCATTAAACTTTGTAAATATCATCTATGATCAGTAAATAATTTATAAATCTGGATTTTAATTAAAAGGAATATAAAACCTTTTAGTTCAGCTTAGAAATGGTATTTAAAACAGCTGTGGGCTTTGAAACATAAAATTAAATGATCCACAGCTGATCCAGGCAGGAACTGGGATTTCTTTAATGATGAGAAAGAGAATTTTCGATAATTTTCTTCTAAATTTGAGAACAAACAATCAAGTCTGGGTTCCTAGAGAATGCCTTCCAGTCCCTGGAGCAATACAGAAGGAAGGTGTGCTGTAAATCCCCAGCATTACTTCTGAATGTGAGGGGCTGTGGAGCTGTCAGGGCAGGTGTTTCAGAAAGGGCAAGGCTATAATAAAGAGAGTGTACTTGAAATGAGCTATCAAGTTCAGAGGAGCTCACTCCCTTTACCTTACCTTCACATAGAGAGAGGCTGTTAAACTCTGACAAACAAAATGGTTTATAGGCACCAGGAATTTTAGATTCAGGAAATCCCATTTCTGAGCCTTGAAACACATTCCAAAGCGCAGACAAGAATTCCCCAAGGTGCCAGCTGTGTAGGCAGATTTCCCAAGGAATGGCGATTCCATCCTCCCTTGTCTTCTTTGTCAATATTTCTGTTACTATGGAAAGACCTTCAGTTAAGACATCTAGACTCTGTAGTGATGTGCAACTTAGAACTCCAAAAGACATTTTCCTACTTTCCTGGATAACAAACATCGTTTGGCTTCACAAGAATTCTTATTGCTGGGAAACTCTCTA
This sequence comes from Pedetes capensis, assembly GCA_007922755.1. Taxonomy (NCBI): domain Eukaryota; kingdom Metazoa; phylum Chordata; class Mammalia; order Rodentia; family Pedetidae; genus Pedetes; species Pedetes capensis. The sequence continues at coordinate 23,114 of VMDO01019305.1, read as the reverse complement.
TTACCTTACCTGGGGTCATTCTGTCATGAAGGTTGCCTAGGTGATTTCGACAGCTTCCACAAAATGACCAAGTTGATGGAAGTTTTTCACAGCTGTTTATCAGATAATGTTGCCGCCAACCTTACACACTGCCATGAATCTGCATTGTTGACCAAATACAGCTTGATTCTGTATTTTTTCTTTTTTTTTTAGAGAATACCAGATTTGGGGGAACTTCAACATAAAGTTTGTAACATAGACATTACAGAACAGGTTTCTTTGAAAGGCTTGGGAGAAACAAGTCTCCATCTGGGTTATGTAGTAATTCAGGAAGATGGAGACTGGGGATGGGGGTGTGTGGAATATCTTACATTAGACCAACAATGACCCGAAGTTGATAGGCATGTGTTCTACAGCTTAGAAGATCAGTTTGGGCGAGAATTTATATCGTAGGTTCATTTATAAAACAGATGGAAATAGAAGCCATGCATTTGGATGATGTCATCCATAAATATCCTTGAGAATGAGAAAAAGGCTAAGAATCCTGAGGAACCCTAGCCTATAAGAGGTAAGCAAAAGAAGAGCATCAGAAGGGAAATCATCAAAAAGTAGAATAATACTAGAATGAAAAAAAGTACAATTAGTCACAATGCTTAAGGCTATAGAATCTCAGTAAAAAATAAATATTGCACTACCAGATTTGACAATTAGACATCCCTGATTCTGATAGCAATGCTGATGAAATGATGTATGTGGAAAATCTAGACTCTGGGGATTCAAGAAATAAATGAGAACATATTTATTTTTTACTCATTTAAGAAAATAGCCTAGAAACATGAACACCCATCAAAGTGACAAAATGTCTAATGATTGATCTAATTTTAAATTGTTTTTCCCCCCAGGATGTTTTAAGGCACTGAGTCATAGCAAGGAGAAGAAATGAGTTGATTATTTTTTCTTAATTTTGAAGGTAGAATGTTCATTCTGCCCTTATATTCCACTTGTAGACAAGACTGTAAGGGCCTTTCTGGTCCCTAAACAAACAGTTCATTGTCTTTTGTTTCTCTTTAGAAAATGTACTAGACAATAAACAAAAGGGAGAGGTACAGATACTTTAATCAGGTGCTTTAGTTTTAGTGTATTCAAGTTTATAGTTAGTGCATAAATCCTTCCCATCTTCTCTATATTACTCTGACTAGATTCTGCTTTGTATTATCACATAGGCTTTTTATGCCCTCTGAATTTACATTTTACAGATGCTTGGATTTATTGTAGCTCATCCTTTTGACAGGTCACTATAAGATATGATATGTCAGCTATTGATTTTATGAGAACATATGTTTATCTAGTTAATTTTCTCTGAAAGATAATGCATATTCTCAGCATGAGGTCAAGGTCACCAAAATTTTCTGCGTCTTTGAAGATCAAGCCATTTCTATCTTCAGAGATTAAAGACAAAGATTTGTTGGGGAAAAAAAGCTCACAAGTTTGCTGCTTATGAGAATACCCATGATTGAGCTATAAAAGTGTGAGCTAGCTCTGCATGGGAACAGATAATAAAAACTCAGCTCAGAAAAGTAAGAGAAAAATCAGAATCCAGAAGAGAAAACCAAACCTGATTCTAAATGCTTTCATGAAATTCTACTTGGATGTCCAGGCTGTCATGTTGCTTTGATCCTTTGCATATTGGCTGTGTTTGGATGTAGCATGCCAATAATAGCCTAGATTTTTTAGGTTTAAAGTTCAGGTTATTCTTTTCTATAGGGCAGTGGTTAAGAATATCCATTCTGGACCTACTGGCAACCTGAGTTTCCATTTTTTTGTTCTAAAACACATGATTAAGTTACAGAAATCTCTCCAAGCTTCAGTTTCTTCACGAGTAATATGGGAAATATTTTATAGTGATTTGAAAAAATTTACATGATAACCCATGCAAAGTGCATTTGCTGTTGTGGTGGGTATTAGCTGCCATCCAGTCAGATGTGACTCATAGCAACCTTATGTACAACAGAATGAAATGCTACCAGAAACTGTGTTAGCACATGATCTTTTTATGTTTGAGTCCATTGTTGTACCACTATGTTTCTTCTCATTTTGAGTAGTGCCATATCAGCAAATGCAGGTCTCTTGGGTGTTACTCTATTCCTGTCATTAAGGTCAACCATATTTTAAGGAGGCAACTCTTCCCCAGTTTTCTTTTGAGTGCCTTCCATCCTAGGAGGCTCATTTTCCCACACTATATCTGATGGTGTTTCTCTGCTATTTGTAGGGTTTTCAATGGCTAATTATTTCTGGAGTGGGCTTTCAGGTCCTTCTCCTTTGTCTACTTTAGTCTGGAAGCTCAGGTGAAATCTGTTCAACGTGAGTGGACCTGCTGGTATCTGAGATACCAGTGGCATAACTTTTAGCATCATAACAACACTCAAGCCCTAACAACACAAGCAGGCAGACATGTAGGGGCTTAGCATTTAAAGGTCATCAAACAACAATTTATTATTACCTACATCAAATAGAGAATTTACTCTTAAGTATGTGAGCAAAACACTTCTTATAGTCACATGATGAGCCAGATAGTATGGTAGATACTACAGACATAAAGAAAAATAAAGCATATATTTTCTTCCAAAAAAATTTATCATTAAGTGGGGCAGATACAACATATGCAAGTACGTACTGCTGTGTCATGAGCTCAAACTTAGATATATGTATAGCATATTTTGGGTATAAAGCATTGGTGACTGAGTCTGGGAGGTTCAAGGGAGGCTGATAGTGAGGGCTGGTGACCCACTAAGTAAAAGGACCTGGTGTGGTGAAGTGGTGTAGGGACTGGAGAGGGAAAGCAGCCTAAGAAAGCAAGTCAGAAAAGTATAAGAGATAGCAAATTATACACCAGCATAATTTGCTAGTGCCAATGTGTGATCCACAATCTCAGCTATGTTTGAGATTCATTGTCACTGGAAGCAGGACTTTTGGTTTCCATATTAACAATTTGGGTCTTATTTGTTACATGAAAAGAAGCCATTAGTGTAATTAAGCAGGAAAGCAATATACATGTATTGCTGTTAAATAAATAACCAAATAAATTCCTTCTGAAAAGTAAGTGGAGAAAATTAACATTGGGATCCAAAAGGAAGGTTGGTTAGAAAGGAAGAACAGCAGTTCAAGTGAATATAACATCCAAAGTGGAGAAAGACTGGAGTATTAGTAAAGTCTTTTACTGGAAGCTTTGTCCATATGATACTGGTTATCAGGAAGCTGAATTGGTAAAAAGTTGTATATTAATCCATATATGCTACTATAACACAGAGGCCATATACTGAATAGCTTATAAACAACAGGAATTTATTCATGTAGTTCTAGAGAGTGCAAAGCCCACTATCCAGGTGTTTCCAGATTGAATAACTGATGAGGGCCCACTTCCTGGTTGGTACTTCATTCTTCCTGTATCACAATGGCAGAAGTCCCAGCTCCTGACACCATCATGTTGGGAGTTAGAATTTCAAAATGTAAATTTGGAGGGAGATGTCAACATGCAGATCATATAAAGTGGTTATTTCTTAGATGCAGAAGGATGAAGAAGAATGGCAAATGATTCCCAGGTCTTACACATAGGTTGCCTTTTGTGTTCTTAGTGGTAATTTTTATCTTGTTGTTGTTGTTAGGTGCTATTGAGTCGGTGTCCGACTCATAGCGACCCTCATGGAGTTTTCAGTGGCTGAGTGCTTCGGGATTGCCTTGGGAGTGGATTGCCAGGTCCTTCTCCCATTTTTGCTGTGCTAGGAATTGAACTCGGGACCTCAGAGACTGCAGCACAGCGCTCTACCAACTGAGCTAAATCCCAGCCCACTTTTTATCTAGTAGAACAAAAAAGAGAAGGGGTGGAGGAGTCCTTTTCATCCTTGAGGATGTGGAATCCAGAGTGTTCTGCCAATAGTGGCTGAGGCTTTAATAAACAGGCATAATTGTAGAATTACTACAGCCCTTTGTACAGTTAATATTTAATAAGCAAAATATTGGTAAATTAATATAGCTCTCTCTATAAGAGGAATATCGAGGGGAAAATCTAGTAATAATAAGAAATTGTTCAAGTATTTAGCATCTTTGAAATTACAATAAATAAACATACATTTTACTACCAAATTACTTTCTCAGTGTATTTTAAATGCTTAGGGCTATGGTGCTAATTAACTTTGGGCCTTCTTTGGTATGAAGGCAGCTTAGTTTAATTAAATCAATAGTGCTGTATATTAATTATGGTGCAAGCTTAAATAATTTAGGGAATGCTTATCCTTCTTTTGGAGACTTATTTATTTTTTTGGCCAAAGGTGTAGGATTAATTTGCTTCATATATAATGAATGCTACTTAAGATTCCTTCTCTCTTCTTTTCCTTCTGTTATCAAAATGCTATGAGAGTTGAATTCCTGATTGTGTGACAAGATTTGGTTTACTTTCATGATAGCCAAGTGACTGGCAGCACAATCCTGGCTTTTTGTTCCAGATAATTCTCTGCTTAGCTTTATGAATTTATTGAGTTTTCATACACTTAATTTTACAGTTATATGTGGTTCTGCTATTATTTGGATGGGGCTGGGATTTAGCTCAGTTGGTAGAGCAGCTGCTCTACAATCTCTGAGGTCCCGAGTTCGATTCCCAGCACCACAAAAACGGGAGAAGGACGTGGCAACCTACTCCCGAGGCAATCCTGAAACAATCAGCCATTGAAAACCCTCTAAGGGTCGCTATGAGTCCCACAGGACTCCACGACACCTAACAACAACAACAACATTGTTTGGATAGGGTTTGAATGTCCGCTGATAGTCTGTGTGTTAAAAATTTGGGCCTCATGATGGTGCTATTAGGTGTTGGGGGAAAATTTAAGAGGGGGGCACCCGTGGGAGGTCTTTGGGTCCCTGGAAGTGTGCCCTCCAATGAGATTAATGTAGTTCTCATGCAACCATTTGATAGTTCTTGCAGAGAGTGATTATAAAAGAAGTATACCTGGATAATTTTCTCTTTGCTTCCTATTTTGAGATATATTTCTTCCAACTTGCCAACATCTATCTGTGCTGTTCTATCAGGATTTTCAACCTGCAAAATTGTGAGGTAAACAGACATCTTGATTGCGTATAATTAGCCTGCATCAGATATTTTGTTATATTGATGAAAAGTTGACTAATTAGGCTTTCTAAAATGAATTAATTTGGCTAGTGATTGCTTAGTTTGCCTATCCAGTCATAAAAGATTGAACCTGTCCAAAATTTGGTTTTTATTCGGCTCAACAATTAACACCCACAAAACCAGCATTTAAGAACTCTAAAGACACATTCATTAGGAAAAGCTGTTGGAAAAGACCTCTTTAAAGTACTGAAAAGTAAAGATGTCACAGTGATGAAGAAGGTGTGCCTTATTCATACCTTGCTATTTCCTGTCAGATCATATGGTTGTGAAAAGTAGATGTTGAATAAGGGAGCAGGAGAAGACTTGAAGTTTTTGAATTATGGTACTAGATACAAATACTGAATATACCATGGACTACTAAAAGAACCAGCTGATCCATCCTAGAATTGCAACTGGAGTGCTCCTTGGAAGCAAGGATGGCTAGACTGAGTCTTACATATTTTTGATATGTTGTCAGGAGGGACCAGACCCTAGAGAAGAACATCATGTTTGTGAGAGTGGTGGATCAATGATAAAAGGAAGACCCTCAACTAGATGGATGGATTCAGTGTCTGCAACAATGTACTTAAATATAAAAATGATCATATGCTTTTCAGTGTCGGGTAGTGTTGGGTTGGACCTGACTCGACAGCACTTAACAACAACACCTAGTCTTAAATTAGCCATAGTTTGAAATAAACTATGATTATCAGAACACTTAAATCCAAGTTACTCACAGACATGATTTAATCTTAGGAATAAGCTGCTTCCACAGAAACACATTCTTTTTGAAATAACTCATATTTACTGTGCCTTGAAATGAATGAATATATGACAATAATATATTTCAAAGTAATAAAGAATCCATCTGTTATATAATTCTTCCTCAGGCCCTCTAATTTGTTCATTGTTGATGACCCATTGAATACCTATTAAATTCTAAATGATGGTAAATTGCAAAGAGGAGGGAATGCCATTTTATATCTCAGAACATTTTTATTCTCAATGGCAAAAATCTCCAAATAATTTTTTTTTTAATTTTTGGAGATTTTTAAAAATCTCCAAAAATTTTTTTTGTACAAATCAAGAAATTGATGCAAATTCTGTAAGAATTCTGAATGATCTTTTTATTTGGGTTGGACTATCTAACACAGATAAGAAAATAAAATACTGAAACTTGGTGACATTGTTCTGTGAATTTTTGGTGCTTATGAACCTAGTGATCAATATTGGAAGATAATTAGTTAAGATGTGAAAAGAGATCTCATAATACTTTTACTCATGTCAATAATAACAGAAAGTAAACTCAAATCTTGGAATAGTTCATTCTAATTTTTTATTACATTATAGTCTTGCATATATTGCTGTATGAATGAGGGTATAAGAATATTTGGGCAGGTCACTGGGCTCTTAAAAACAGTTGGCTTCTAGTCTCATAATGATTATTATGGTGTTAACAAAAAAGGAAGAAATGATTTCTGTATGGGCTGAGATCTTTGGATAGAAGTCATAATCCAAATGCCAGTTTTTATTACCATTCTATTTGATCAGCAGAATTTCTAAAATTGAGCTGAAGATGGTATGCTTTGATATCCTTCCATGTCTTTTTATGCAGCCAAACCTTGCTCCATTGCCTGCCCTATTATCACTTTCCAGTAACAGAGGCAGTGAATATCAGACCTCATAAAGGAAACATGCTACCTACATTATTTTAGATAAAATGTGTTCTTTCCCAGAGTTGTCTGGGCTGCAGCTGCTTCTCCGCTGAACAGCAGTTCAGCAGGTAAACAGGCAGCTTTACTGATAGATCATCCTGTACATAATACTCTCAGTTAATTGCTGAGCCCATAGAAACCAGTAATATTCTATACATCTTCAAACTACAATGATATGAAGAGAGAGAATTATAATAATACCCAACATAATAGTTAGCCCAAGACAGATATTGCCATGTAAAATATTTAGTAAGTGCATTATTATTGTGTTAGTGTGGTAAGGCATTGTATTGCTAGAAGCAATTACAGCTTGCAATACATAAGAGCAATGACTCTAAATGAATGGAAAAGCTGAGGGACTGAAGTGTATGCATGTGTCTATGTGTGGAGGTGGTAATTTGTTTCTCAAAGACAGGCAAAAACAAGAGTTTAGCTTAATGCATCAAACAAAAAGTAGCATTTTATATGTAGCACTTTAACTTTCACTGACAAATCTCATAATAAAGAAGCAAGAGAAAACTTGCTTCAAAACTGGTTTCAGGTGGGAAATGGCGAATGAATTTTCTTTTAAAAGAGTGGTTCAATAATAAATAAAAGGTATTTGTTATAGTTAAGAAAAACAGTAACATCAATAGTAAAGTTCTCATAAAAACCTGGTCCTTTATATTATAATAGTACAGGAGATCAGTATTTGAAAATTGAACTATGGGCAATACTGTTTGATTTTCTACGAGCTGGTGAATGAAGAAAATAGAAATCAAGGATCATGAATGTGTAAGAACTTACAGCATAACTGTCTTTCCCTCTTCCCAGCAATAAATGGTTTCCCAAAACAAGTCAATGTGCTATAAAAGTTATTTAGTGAATCAACTTAGATTAAAAATGTATGATCCCCTCTCCCAATAGAAATATCTAGTTATTATAATAATTTTATCTAATTCCAGAAAGTCAATAACAACCCAAACTTGTGGGAATCAGATTGCTGGCCACCTAGTCTGAACAGCCTGAACTTCCCACCATTCACCAGCTATTGAGCTCTCTTAGGTTTTGATAACATCAGGCTTTGCACATTTTGAGCCATGACCTGTTGGGCCTCTTCTCATGTGAGACAGTCACTTATTCAAGTGTAATTTTCTCAATCAATTTTTTTGCAAAAAAGAGCATATTTAGAAAATTGGACTTCAGTAAACAGAGGACTTATTCAAGGATTTAGGTATTTTATAATCCAAATTAAACAGATATCGATTAGAGATAACAGAAAAACTGTATTAGTATTAAAATTATCCAGGTATGGTAGCATATGCCTGTTAGCCTAGGATTTGTAATCCCAGGAGGACCACAAGTTCAAAGCCAGAGGCAGCCTTGTTAATTTAGTGGAACCCTGACTCAAAATAAAAAACAGGGTCCAGATGCAACCCAGTTGTAGAACACTTGTAAAGTATGTGGGAAACTCTGGGATCAACCTCAGATATCTCAAAAAGAGAAAGAAACAAAGAAGATAGAAAGAAAGAAAGAAAGAAAGAAAGAGAGAAAAAGAAAGAAAGAAAGAAAGAAAGAAAGAAAGAAAGGAGGGAGGGAGGGAGGGAGGGAGGGAGGGAAGGAACGAAGGAAAGAAAGAGAGAGAGAGAAACAAAGAAAGAGAAAGAAAGAAAGAAAGAAAGAAAGAAAGAAAAGATTAAAATTAACTTACCAGTTACAACAAAAATTTCCTATTTAAAGCTCAGTATCTTTACTCAGAAGTTATAGTATCCTGCCTTAAATCTCCAGGAAGACCCTGGTGAATTTTCTAATGGGACAAGTTCTTTCTTGACTTCTTCAGGCTAAATTACTTTTGAGGGCCCATAAAGTGGCTTCTTACACAGATTACTAAACTTATCCTGAGTATTTTTTTCCTTTTGATCATGTTTTTTTCACATTTTCTTTGTTGTTACTTTTGTATTTCCGGGTTATTCTCAAACAAAAATATTTATGAAACAATATGCTCTCTTCAAAACTAAAATGCTTTCTTTTTTGTGCTAAATTAATGTGAGCTGGAGTTTAATTTGGACAATTGAATAGTTTTATGAGATATAACAGTGGTCTTTATCTATGCAAGTTACATTTTTGATATTTATACTGTAAACCAAATTGTAGTGACTATCAAATGACATAATGTTAATACAAGCTTTTGAGTTATATGCCCATAACTTAATGGGAAATGTGTGTTAATGCCATAGAAGCTTGGAAATATTACAACATAGAAACTAAGAACAAGGCCCCTGGACTATTCGTGTTTTAAAATTCTGGAGTCATCTCTTTCTAGCTGTATTCCCTGGGGCATCATATCTAAATCTCTGCTTTAGGATCATATCTAAATCTCTGTTTTAGGATCCTCATTAGCAAGCGTGCATCTGCTATGAAACTAATGAATGATTTTTGAAAATTTTAGCTAAAAAGTACTACTGATGCCTAGAATACCATAATACCCTAATAACTGTGACATATTGATATTGTCAGAGCTATGAAAGTTTTACAAATATGCAGTGATACTGGAAGAAACACTTGTAGAGAATTTGAATTTCACAACTCTACACTTTAAGAAAACCCAAAAGAAACAAAATTTCCATTTCATTCCAGATGTAAACTCTCAAAACTGTTAGCCACAACTACTGCATTTCTCTCCAGCTCTTCTCCACTGAAATATGCCTTTCATAATTTCCCAGTGAGAATCACCGAACTATGTCTAATAAAAATCTAAGACAGCAAAGGAGGTTATCACCTACATGTTCAAGAATTTTTCATAAACTTTGAGTACCTTCAAATTCACGGATAAAATACAATGCTCTCTCACTTTCCCATTTAACAAATCCTTTTAGAAAGCTTTCAATTATATGGCCTTGTGTGAAGTTGTTGGGATGTATTATATCCAATGGGATGGTCATTCTTGGTTAGGCAAAGAGCATATTTAAAGATGTGAAAGCATAAGACAGCACAAGTAATTTGGGAATTTTGAGGAGCAGATCTGTGTCTGTTAGTTTCTCTTGACTGTGATGAATTATCTAACATAAACAACTTAAAGGAGGAGGGATTTATTTTGGCTTATGGTTTTAGAGGGTTCAATCCATGGTTGCATAGCTCCATTGCTCTGGGTGCAAAGTGAGACAGAACACTGTAGTGACAGGAGCACAGACCTGCAAATGCTGCTTACCTCATGGTGGACTCAAAGCAGAGAGATACAGGAAGGGGCCAAGGAGAAGACAGACCCTTCAAAATCATATTTCCAGTGATCTACTTCCTTCAATGAGGCCTCACCTCCTAATAGTCCATTCAGCTATGAAATAATGAAGTTCTCCAATCACTTCTCAATGATTAGATACATCTGCTGGGGACAAAACCTTCAACATATGGACTTTTGGGAGACACTCCCTATCCAACCATGTTGTTGTTGTTAGGTGCTGTCAAGTTGGTGTCCGACTCATAGCAACCCTACATACAGCAGGGAAAACACTATTGTCAGTGCTTCTCTGCTGTTCATAGGGTTTTCAATTTTGGATTGATTTTTGCGGGGGAGTAGTTTCCAGGGTCCGTCTCCCAAGCCTACATCACCTGGTGTTCCCAGCACTGGGTCTCCCATCCAAGTACTAACCAGGCCAGACCCTGCTTAGCTTCCAAGATCTGATGGGATCAGATGCCACAGGGCTATGGCAGCAGGCTTATCCAATCATAACACCACCATAATAGAAATACATTTTGTAAGTGTGGTGGAATTGAGAAAAGAAAGGCTGGAAAGATACCCACAAGCTAGATGATGAAGATCTTTTTCCACCTTAATAAAATGTTTGATTAATTACACAGGTGCTACAAAGACAAGGTGAGACTTTTCTGAGAAAGCTAGTATATACAGAGAGAGCCAGAGAGGGGTAGAGAGAGAAAGGAAGGAGGGGAGGAAGGAAGGAAAGAGAGAAGGAAGGAAGAAAAAATAAAAAAGGAAAGCAGGTCCATTTTAAATTTCTAAACTCCAGTACTGGGAAATAATAAATTTGTGCTGTTTTAAGCTGCTAAATTGGTAGTAACCTATAGTAATCGGAAATAACACAGGCTCTATTATTTTCATGAAATTATTTTAAAGCTAAATGTATAGTTTGTGTTCTTCCTTTAATATAATTAACACAAATATATTATCATAAAAAATTTTTAAATTACAATATGATGTAATTCAAAGAAAAATTTGATATTAATTAAAGCAGTCTCTTTACGGCTATTATTCATTCATTCCCTTAACCCTCTAGCCCACTGGACTCTGAAGAAAATGTGTACTTTCAATGATAAAATTTTACAGTTGATTTAAACATAATGTGTATCCACCTATTGAAGTCCTATGAGGAGAGTATTTATTTTTGAAACTTACTCGTCTTCTAGAAAAGTTCTTTTATTTTGGTTGTTTGCTTGGTTTAAATTTAAGTTTTTTCCCCATACTACACATATACATGTGTCTTTCTTACCTGGAGAAGAAGAAACACATTTGTTGTGAATTCTGAAATCCTAACAATGAGCCACCCTAATCTGAGTATGGCCAATGGCAAAAATTGAGAAGCTAATATTCTTACGATTCCTGCCAACTCAATGAATTGCAAAGTCTGAGCTTATTTTATTACAAAAATGAGAATGGTCAGTCAACATACTAATATACTTTTGGTGATATTGTCCTAAATGCTGAAAAATTTACAACTGAGCTACAAATAAAAATAATAGATGGGTGAAGAACAGCTCCCTGCCTCCACCTCCCACTTCCACCCTTTATATTCAATTACATCGGCATCACAGTAGGTTACCATAGGGCAAGGATCAATTATTTTTAAATTATCTTCCTAGGAGCAGTTGTTTTTATCTTCCTCTCACATGCATGTCCTTCCTCTGGGCACTATGGTTTTGGACACATAGAAAGCACACATATTTTTAGTTTTTGGCTTTATCTTTAGAAAGACTCCTTAGCCCAAATGGAATGTAATTGAGAAAGTATTGAGAGTATGGGGTTTTGGGGATTATCTTTAGATATATATCAGTAGGTACCAATGGGATACTAATAGGGCATCTGCAGCACCCTTTTGCCTTTTCCTTCTTGGCTAACTCAGATTCATTCCCATGGACAACACAAATATAAGATTGTTTTCAGTGGTTTTGATTCATATATGTGTATTTGTGTATATTTCCATGTTTTTCCTCAGAACTTTAGTATCACCATATGTAATATGCTTTTGTTAGTGTGATTATCATATTAAAAATCATTTCCCTGTGTTGTTGTTCTTATTTTCACTCTATTGCAGGATCTTTACAGGCAAGGTTTCCTGTTCATCTCTGTGTCTCCAAAATCTAGCAGAGCAAAATTATACAAAGGGAGTGCTAGAGAGTATTTGAAGACTTATCAGGCATTTTAAACAGCATTATGCTGAAACACAGTTCCTTCCCTTACTTCTTACCAAAGCAGTCTTTCCATAAAATGCAATTTTCTGCGAGATAAAATATAAGAAGCCTGCATCTCTATGAATAAGAGGTATATATTTTATTCTCTAGATGGAATGTTTTGAATAGCATTTTACTGAAATGTGATATATGTAAAGACTATGCCATAATGAGGTTAATTGATGTATTGTTATAGTGAACAAACACTGAGTGATCAATATGTAGAAATATCCCTCAAATTCTTGTTTATTTATTACTGTCTTTCCCAGGCTATACCCTAGAATGATCTCTAGCCACCTAGACTCATAAAAATGTAATCACAATTTATATACTCTTTTTGGGTCTGCCTTCTTTGCCTCAATGGTATACTTTTGGGGTATATTATGATGGACACAGACTTGACATTTTAAGCATTCAATATTTTCAACTCCCTCTCTGAATTCAGGAGTCAGTAGAAACTTGCATAGACATTTACATGAGATAAAGCTGGGCACGGTGGGGCACACCTGTAATCCCAGTGATTTAGGAGGTGAAGGCAGGAGGATTGCCAGTTCAAGACCAGAAGCAGTCTGCATAACTTAGTGAGACCCTGTCTCAAAAAGTAAAAAAAAAAAAAAAAAAAAAAAAAAAAAAAAAAAAAAAAAAAAAAAAAAAAAAAGAAGAGAAAAGAAATTTACATAAGATCATAGTCCATATACTTAATCCAGGGAATATAGATATAAAATGTGTGTATCTGTACTCATATGTAATTAAAGGGTTTAAATTAGTATATGTGTATATACACATACATAAAGGAAAGAATTCGAAAACCTAAATGATTGATTCCAGGGGGAAAGTTGCTTTCAGAAACTGCAAAGGGGCATGGTAGAACAAATGGTCCACAAGTGAAGAATTTCTGTCCCAAGGCAAATAAAGAAGACAAATACAACAAGTTAAGTATGGGATTTCAGAAATGGAGAAGTGAAAGACACGCTGGTTTGACTTTCAGGAATGTTGCAGTGCACTTAAGACTAAGGTCAAAAGGTACTCATGCCGGATGTCCCTTACCATTCCTGAGTAGCAGGATTAGGAAGGAACAGAAAAGCATTCATTAAGACAACCATTAGGACAAAAATAAATAAACTTGGAGAATGGTCATGTAGGGAGCAATATAATACTGGCTATGTTGCCCTGAAAGCAAAAGAGGTTGTGGTTGTGATTAAATAATGAGATAGAATATTTTAAGAAAAATTACAACAGAAGGACATCGTTTTCTGCTCAAACCCTAAATCATTATAAAGTGATCTAATGTATATTTTAATATGTTTTGTGTTTAGACATTGTAACTTTATATGACAGATTATATACTTTCTTATTTTACAGTTGGAAAAGAGGATAGATCTCTTACTTTTCATACACAGTAACTAAAACCTGGACTGGGAATATTGTCTTAGAACTTTCAGAAATAAAACTAAGAAGTTTTCTTCCTTTTTGCTCTCACACTGTTGATTATGTTACTAAAAAGATCCATATACATTTCAAAATAGTAAATTAATTTATTTTAATTTACAGATTTAGAAATATTAAAATATCAATGACAGTCATGATTGTCTCCCATAGCAATAATAGTAATATCAATAACATTTATTATTAGTAGAGTTCACTGTTGTAGAGTTAGTAGTAGCATTTATAGTGGTTACTAGTTACTTAAAGTAGTTATTTATATATTGTCATTAGGTACCCTAGAGTTGGTGTCCGACTCATAGTGACCCTACATACAACAGGCGAAACAGTATAGTTAGTATTTCTCTGCTATTCATAGGGTTTTCAATGGCTGATTGTCTCTTGGGAGTGGGTTGTCTGCCATCTCCTTCTCCCAAGCCTACAGCACCTGGTATTCCCAGGTAGTCTCCCATCCAAGTACTAACCAAGTCCTACCTTGCTTAGTTTCTGAGATCTCATATGCTGGCATTTAAGGTATTGTATAACTTAATACCTAACACCACTTATATCTTTCTTCCCTAATAGGCCATACTCTTGTACCTAGTGCTCTAAAGCACACATACAATCTCCTGATCTCCTGCAAAAAATAAAAATAAAAAAATAAAAAAAAAATTGGCAGTACTTGGGAGTTGAGTCCAGGGCATCGTGGATGCTGGACAAGTGCTCTACTACTGAGTTGCACATATAGTCCTCTCTATTTTCTTATTTTGAGACAAGATCTTGTTAAGCTATGAAGGCTGTCTTTGGCCTTCAACTTGAGATTTTCCTGTCACAACCTCCTGAGTCACTAGAATTGTAGTTGTATATCATGGTGCCCAGCTACCTAGTAATTTTTTTTGCCACTTTGTTAATATCATTTATGCCATCAGAAATGTTCTTTCAGAATGTTATCTCCCTCTTCTTGGCCTCATCTTCATAATATTCATAAGACTAAATGTTGAATGGGCTGGGATTTAGCTCAGTTCATAGAGCGCTGCGCTGCAGTCTCTGAGGTCCCAAGTTCAATTCCCAGCACCGCAAAAATGGGAGAAGGGCCTGGCAATCCACTCCCAAGGCAATCCTGAAACAGCCATTGAAAACTCTATGAGGGTTGCTATGAGTCAGATACCGACTCGACGGCACCTAACAACAACTAACAAATGTTGAGTATGGTATTTAAAGCTCTAGGACAAATCTACTTTATTTCTGGACTCTTTCCTTATCACCCAATCAGAACTATCTCCTTTCTCCTGAATTTACTTATAGGGTTTATTTACACACTCTTAGGTTTTTTTTTTTTTTTTTTTTTTTCCTGATATCCTGTAGCCTCTTTGAAAATAGGTAGCAAATCAAACACTGCTATTACCCCTTACTGTAGGAAGAGTACTCAATTACAAATGAGGAGTAAACACACTGCTATTGAATGGTTTTTATTAATGCTTCTCATGGTTTTACAAGTAAATGATATAGCTGAGTGTGACCTCAACATGAATTTTGGAAGAATGCTTCTTCACTGCCAATTATAATTTGGAGTCTATATATCCTAAAACCCCTACAATTCTGTCATACCATGGTTGTCATATTGTGGAGGCATGTATGTAGCTGTGATGCTGAAAGTAATGCCACTGATATTATAGGTACCAGCAGGGTCACCCATGTTGGACAAGTTTCAGCTGAGCTTCCAGACAAAGACAAACTAGAGAGAAGGATACAGCTTATCCATTTCAATTAGCCATTGAAAATCCTATAAAGGCAGAGAAACACTATCAGGGATAGTGTAGGGAAATGAGCCTCCCAGGATGAAAGGCACTCAAAATAAGATGGGATAAAAATTACATCCACAAAATAGGGTCTATATTAATGACAAGAATGAAATTAAGTCCTAGGAACCTCCATTTTCTGATGTGGCATAATTCAAAATGAGAAGGAACAACTGTAAACATCCATTAATAATTGGAAAATGGAATGTATGTAGTGTGAATCTAGGAAACTAGAAATCATCAAAAGTGAAATGGAGTGCATAACCAGGGACATTCTAGGCATCAGGGAACTAAAATGGACTTGTAACAACCATTTTCAATCAGATAATCATATGGTCTATTATGCCAGGAATTACAGATTAAAAAGAAATGAGGTTGAATTCATCATCAACAAAGGCATCTCAAGATCTGTCCTGAAGTACAATGCTGTCAGTGATGGAATAATATGCATATGCCTATAAAGAAGACCAGTTAATATGCCTATTATTCAAATGAATGCACCTACCATTGAGGAAGCAAATGAAGATAGAAATTTTTACCAACTTCTGCAATCTGAAATAATGTAACAAGCAATTAGGGTACACTGATAATTACTGGTGATTGAAATACAAAAGTTGTAAACAAAGAAAGCATTGTAATTGGAAAATATGGTCTTATCGACAGAAATGGTGGTGGAGATTACATGGTAGAATTTTCTCAGACCAATGACCTTCTCATTGCAAATACATTTTTTCACCAACATAAATGACACGTATATATAAATAGATGTGGACTTCACCAGATGTAACATATAGGAACCAAATTGACTACATTTATGGAAAGAAATGATGGAAAAGCTCAATATCAAAAGTCAGGAAAATACCAAGTGCTAATTGTTGATCAGACTATCAAATGCTCATATGCAGGTTTAAACAGAAAGGAAAGAAAGTTAGAACAAGTGTACAAGAGCCCAGTTATCACGTTAAGTATATCCCATGTGAATTCTGAGACCACCTTAAAACAGCTTGATGTGTTAGACACTAATGATCAAAGACCAGACAAGTTGTGGCATAACATCAAGTACATTTTTAGGAGGAAAGCAAAAAGTTATTCAAAAGACAGGAAAAACTGAAAGGACTAAATTACATGTTAACACAGAATCTGCAACTCACCTATGAAAAATGAGCATCTAATGTAAAGGAAAGATATGATGGAATTAAGCAACTAAGCAGATGATTTCAAAGGGAAGCTGGAGAAGACAGAATCAAATATTATAATGAGATATGCAAAGATCTTGAAATAGAAAACCAAAAGAGAAGAACACACTCTGTTTTTCTAAAGCTTAAGAACTGAAGAAAAAAATCCAATCTCAAGTGGCAATAGTGAAGAGTTCTACAGGGAAAACATGATGCAATGCAGGAAATACCAAAAGAAGATGGAATGAATACACAGAGTCATTATACCAAAAATAATAGGTGGTTGATCAACCATTTCAAGAAGCTGCATACAATCAGGAATCAATGGTACTTAAGGAGGAAGTGGAAGCTGTCTTGAAGGCATTGGTGAAGCACAAAGATCCAAGAGTTGATGGAATACCAATATAGATGTTTCAACAAATAAATGCAGCACTGTAGGTACTCACTTGTTTATGCCAAGAGATTTGAAAAACAGCTACCTGGCCAACTGACTAAAAGCGTTCCATATTTAGGGCAGATTACCAAGAAAGTTGTTCCAACTGAAGCAGATCATATAGAATGATATCATTAATTAAATTTTGTAAAAGATCATTCAAAAGTGACTCCATCAGTATATAGACAAGTTATTGCTGGAAAATCAAGCTGGAATCAAAAGAAGATGTGAAACCTGGGATATGATTGCTGATGTCAGATGGATATTAGCCAAAAGAAGAGAATACCAGAAAGATGTTTATCTATGTTTTGACTATGCAAAGGCATTTGACTGCATGGATCATAATAAATAATGGATAATGTTGTGAAGAATGGGAATACCAGAGCACTTGATTGTACTCATGAATAAGCTATATATGGATTAAGAGGCATTTGCTCAACAGAAGAAGGAAATACTACCTGGCTTTAAGTCAAGAAAGGTGTGTATCAGGGCTGTATCCTTTTACTATACCTCTGCAATCTCTATGCTGAGAAAATAATTGGAGAAGCTGGACTTTTCGAAGAAGAACTCAGCATAATGACTGGAGAAAGATTCATTAGTAACCTGAGTTATTTAGATGGCACAACTCTGCTTGCTGAAAGTGAAGAAGATTTGAAACATTTACTGACAAAGATCAAAGAACACATCCTTCAGTATCAATTGTGCCTCAACATCAACAAAACAAAAATCCTATGACTGGGTCAGTAAGCAATTTCATGAGAAATGTCAAAAAGATAGAGTTTGTCCAAGATTTTACTTACTTCATTGTATAATAAACAACCATGGAAGTGGCAGTCAAGAAATCAAAAGATTCATTGCATTGGGAAAAGGTATTGAAAGAAATCCTCTTGAAAGTGTTGAAAAAGTGAAGATTTCACACTGAATATAAAGGTGCTCCTGACTCAGGCCATGGTATTTTCAGGTGCATCATTGTCAATGCTGGACATTGAATAAGACAGACAAGAGAAAAATTGATACTTTTGAATTATTGTGCTGGAGACAAATAGTGAATATATCTTGAACTGCAAAAAGAACCAAGATATCTGTCCCTGAAGGTATGCAACCAGAGTGCTACTTGGAAGAAAGTATGTTGTTGTTGAGGTTAGGTGCCCTGAAGTCGGTATCCGACTCATAGCAACCCTCATAGGGTTTTCAATGGCTGACTGTTTCAGGATTACCTTGGGAGGTCATTGCCAGGTCCTTCTCTCATTTTCACAGTGCTGGGAATTGAACTTGGGACCTCAGAGACTGCGGTGAAGCACTCTACTAACTGAACTAAATCCCAGCCCATGGAAGCAAGTATAGCTAGACCGAATCTTATGTATTTTGGACATACTGTCAGGAGGGACTAATCTCTGGAGAAGGACATCATATTTGGGATAGTGACAAGTCAATGAAAAATAGAAGAACGTCATCTAGATGAATTGACACTGTGACTGCAACAATGGGTGTATGCATAAAAAGTATTGAGAGCCTGGCATAGAATCAGGTAGTATTTTGTTCTATTGTACATAAAATCACTATGAGTCAGACCCAACTCAATAGACCCTAACAACAATGAAGCATGTTAAAACATAGCACACAGCATTAAAGTATGTTTCTAATGGTCTAGATCGAAAAACATCACACACAGTATTATCAGGCATATAATTGTTTAGTTAAAATTTATTTGATGAAAATATTAACAAAATCATACTGTAAGTGGAAAAGCAGCATGAAGGAGATATGGTAAATGAAACTTTAAAATACAGTTGATGGATAATTTGGTTAATGAAGAGCAATGTGAGGGAGAGCACTGACAGGCTGACTCATTCTACAGGTATATTGCTCACAGTTCAGAGGTGATTTCTGTGAGTGGATAAATGCACTATTCTTCAAACTCTATTATCACATGGTTAGGTGAAAGGGTAAGAAAGCTCTCCTACTTTCATTGCATGGCACACAACGTCAGCAGCATGCTGTACAGAGAATTAGGCCAGGCACGAGTACTTCTGTACACTGACAAGAGAATTGTAATAAAGTATTTCTTCTGATTCATTGACTAGATTAAACCATTTTGGTCATTTGTGAAATTGAGTTTTAGAAAATATCATTTAAAAATATTTTTCTACATCTTATTCAAACAGTGATTCCCTACCTCTGGACCTTGACAACATTATTTCATATTGCAAAGAGCCAATGTTTTGATATGCATGCATACATCTCTCTACAGGTATGTATATATCTTGTCAGTCACTTTTTCTCATTGTGACAAATATCTGAGAAAACAACTTAAAAGGAAGAAAAATTTATTTTGGCTCATGGTTTCAGAGGGTTCTGTCTATTGTGGGCTTGCTCTATTGCTATGGGCATAGGGTGAGGCAGAACATCATGGTTACAGCAGCTAGTGGTGAACAAAGCTGCTCAATTCCTGGTAGGCAGAAAGCAGAGACTGAGCAGAGAAGGAGGCAAGAGGTAAGAGTCCAAGGATAAGATAAACCCTTTGAGGGGATACCTCCAGTAACCTACTTCCTCCAATTGTTATTGTTGTTGGATGTGGGAGAGTTGGTGTCCAACTCATACAGACCCTATGTACAGCAGGCTTCTGTGATATTAGTAGAGTTTTCAATGGCTGAATGTATTTTGGGAATGGGTTGCTGGGTCCTCCTCCCAAGCCTACAGCACCAGGTGTTCCCATGTGGTTTCCCATCAAAGTATTAACCAGGCCTGACCCTACTTAGCTTCCAAAATCTGATGGGATTGGACACCACGGTGGTATAGCTTCAGACTTTCTCCAATTAGGGTTAATCTAAGCCAGCTATGAATTATTCAATAGATCAATCCATTGATGAAGTTAGTGCCTTCATGATCTAATCTCTTGTCAACTCTACTACCAGTTGGGGACCAAACTTCAACACATGAGCCTTTTTTGTAGGTAACTTCATATCCAAATGAAAACATTTATAGATATTTAAAATTGCACCTCAAATTTGACATTACTTTTTTCGTATACATGCAAACTATTACGCTCCTCTTCGTACTTTTCTTCTAGAGAGAACACAGTATTATGCAACAGTGGCACCCTACTTTTTCATGTTCTCTCAATTTTCCCATTAATGAACATAAATGAACTCTACAACATGGCTCTGTTAAGGAATATACATATGCATAACCAGAGTTTTCTGTTAGGAAAAAAAGCATTTGATCAAACAAAGCCCTTTTATGATGCTATATCTACTGAGCAGATAATGCATTAAATACAGTTTTCAAAATGCCTCCCTGGGTGGAGTCAAGATGGCGGACAGATAACACATGCCTTCTGTCCCGGAGTAATGGGAAGCCTCCATTAGGGGTTTGGAACTCACATTGAATAGATAGAAACAGTGATAATTTAGTTTGGGAGATAGAGGATGAAACTGGGCGTACACTGAAATCAAGGATTTGGCTTCGGAGAAGCTACACAGAGGACAGTAGTGGGACCACTGCCATTTTGCCATCACACAGACGGCAGATAGAATCCTGGAGACTTGGAGGGGACTTCGTGCACACGCACCCCCAGGGGCAGGACCCAACACGGAGTACAACCTTGGCAGTACACTCTCACCCTGCCTGTGGGACACAAACTACAAATTCCGCATGAGTCAGTTTGAGGTGGCACACGGAATCGCCATCCATAGCGGATGTGGAGCAAATGGGGAAACTGGTGCCAGCGATATGCATCTAGAGTTGAGACACGGCTCCCTCCCTCCTGTTGTGGCGGGTTAGGTGTACAGACGAGATCTCCACAGATATATGGGCACACATATACCTGGATCCCAGACACACCAGAGGTGAGCCCAAATCAACCCACTGTCCTGTGGAGAAATCTGAGGTTTGTGGAGGCGACTGGGCCCCACGCGGACAGAGAGCTCCTTTTCGGCAGAGACTAGTGGCACAATTAGCCACAAGCAGAGCAGTTCCGAGCGCAATCAAAGCACAGGACAAAATCTGTTTCAGATTCCCTCTGGGTCGGCGGGAGAGCATCCCGCCCATGAGAGGATATGGTCCTCCCAAGTGGGTGGAAAGCCCTGTAATAAAAAACTCCACGATAGCAGCCATATTCCCACCATGCTGTAGGTTTTGGGGAGGAAATCTCTGATTTAGGGAATTGGCGCCCAAACTACGTGGGTCAGGGAGATCTCCAGGGAAGACCCCACAGGTTCCACTGCCTCTTGAACAATACAATAGTCACAGAATATTTCATGGAACACTCTCTTAGGGCACTCGGTGCCCCAATTAAATCCAGGATATTATGGAGCGTTCTGATATATCCACCCAATAAGACCGACTGTTATTGCAGATTGTGTGGAAACACTGCCACCCTGAGTTCTGTAGGGTGCACTGCATCCTACATTATTGACTCCACCTGGTTGAACTGGGTGTCCTCTTTTTTTTTTTTTAACGGGGATTTGAACCCAAGGTCTTGAGCCTGCTTCCTTTGTGGGAGTTGGACCGGCACACTGTGCCCCCAGCCCATACTTTTTGCTTTTTGAGACAGGGTCTTGCTGGGTTGCACAGATCTCAGGCTTGAGATCCTCCTGCCTCCATCCCCCAAGCAACTGGGATTCCAGGCGTCCATCACTGCACCTGACTACAAGAGTCAAGAGTCTTTATATGTATGTGGGAGCATGTATGCGTGAGTTCTGGAATTTTATTTTATTTTATTTTATATTTTCTTTTCTTTTTTTCTTTTTTTCTTTTTACTTTATTTTTTAAATTTTTATTTAATTTTTATTCAATTTAATTTAATTTTATTTTATTTACTTTTTATATGGGGGCTTGAACCCAGGGTCCTGTGCCTGCTTGTTTGGTAGGTGCTGGACCACCGCGCTGCATGCTGGGACCCTTTTTCTTTTTTTTTTTTTTGAGACAGGGTCTAATTGGGTTGCACAGAATTCGGGTTTGTGTCTCTCCTGCCTCCAACTCCCAAGCCGCTGGGGTTGCAGGTGTGCACCACCGCATCTGACTACAAGTGTTTTTATTTGTGTTTGGGAGCATGTATGTGTGATATTTGTTTCTTTTCTTTTCTTTCATTCTTTTCCTTTTTATTTTTCTCTTTTTCTTCCCTATTTTTCCTCCTTTCTTCTTTTACTCCCTTCCCTTTTTCTATTCTCCTTCTCTATTAAGCTATATATGTGTCATTGTTTTAATCATTTATCCCTTAAATCTTAACCTTAACTTTAATTTTGACAGTAATTTCTAATAACCTCTGTTCTCTAACTCCTCTTTCCCCCTCCTCTATCACCAGATTCCCCCCTTTCTCATCCCACAGAAGAGAAACAAAATCTATTGTCTCCCTAACCCTTACTCCCCTTGGAGTTGGGCTGGTAGACTAAAGTGTCAATGACTCAGACCAAATAGCCGAGAACACACCCAGCTCGTAAGTTCTAATAAGCACCAGAGATTCAGCACCAATTTTAAAGGAATAACAGAGGAAGAAGTTCTGAATAATCAGGAGAGACAAATTCTATTTCCCAGACCACATTATGGGCAAATCAAGTAAACATACAAAAACCACAAAGGGGCAGGATGGAGATGAAGGCTCCAAAGATCATAAACCCCCAACAGATAACTCCAAGGACTCGCAATTCTTAGAGATCTCTGATTCGGAGTTCAGAGTCATGGTTATAAGCATGCTAAGAGAAATAAAGACAAATACTACAAATACACTGGAGATAAGTGAAAGAAAGATTTCTAATTTGGAAGCTGTTCTGTCATCCCAGTTAGAAATGATTAAGAAAAATCAAGCCACTTTGCTTGAAACTCAATCCAAATTATCAGAATTGAACACTGCTAAAGAATCCTTCTCTTCAAGACTGGATGAATCAAAAAAAAAAAAAAAAAAGACTGGATGAATCAGAGCAAAGGATCTCGGAGGCAGAAGATGACATAAACGAGCTGAAACACAAGCAATTAGAAATGGAGTCAATGATAAAA